>WAAB01022667.1:11734-62994 GCA_013389865.1 Piaya cayana
TTATGCCGGTATCAGGGGTAAGTTCTAAGTGGCCTGTGTCAAATCCTAGCTGGTGTTTTCATTTCGTTTTTTTTTAAAAATGACATTTAAAAAGATATGCAAATACAATTTCTTTTAAAAAAATGCATCTTATTGTTTTACAAGCAAGATAACGCTGCTAGTGTAAGGAATCCTCGCCCTAAACTGATCTTCAACAATGCAGAGCCTGTTAGCCCTAGTGGCAACTGCTCACGTTTGAGAATACGTCTTTTGAAAATCCAGTACTAAAAAGGTTGTGGTTTTGCTTCGTCGTGCCCCGAGCCCTTCCCCCAGCTCCAACCCCAACTTTAAAAAAAACGATTCCTTTCAAAACAAGGAAAAAAATTAAAAAACTGGTCTACAAGTCCCCGAAACAAAGAACTAGATAGGTAACTGCAGTCTGCTTCTACCACATAGAGAACATGGAAAAAGACCTCACTGGGTAACTAGTCTGTATATTTACACGCACACACGTGCTTGTGTATGTGTGTGAGCGGGCGCGCGCGTCCGTTATACGCACGCTCACCACCAACAGTGACATAGTCCTGAAATATCAGTTCTACAGTTACAAACCCTGTCGATAGGAAAGTTTTTTAAAATCACATCGATACAAAAACTGAAAAGATTTCGTATAGACAACATTTGGTTAGCAGGAACCTGTCGTACGCAACAGGCTCCGTCAGTGGATGGAGCAGGGATGCGGATCTCCCTCTGGTCCCACCGCGCCTGCCTCTGGGGCTACGCCGAGAAACAGGCTGACCTTACAATCAGATAAAGTGTAATGAAGTTTTTAAAGGTGCAGTAATGCTGGTTGATTGATAACAGGTCAGGTCAGATACTCTTTCAGTCAAAACAGGAATTGCTCAGAAAAAAACAGTCTCAATAAAACCATTTGTGTGTATGTGTACATAAGAAATCATACTGATTTCAGCAAAGTTTCCCCTGGAAAACAAAGTTAAACTTTGTTTGTTCAAGAAAAATTCTACCATAAAAATTTCAATCTTTTTTTTTTATTAAGTTTTAAAAATGTTACTTCAAATGTACTACGTTCGATCACTTTAAAGTTATTGCATGACATCTGTACTGCTGTGCCATGCAATACAAACTCGGTTAAATAAATGCTCTACTGTCTCAGTTTCCAACTCGTTAAGGGCTGCTGCTACTTACTATGGACTGAAAACATCTCTTCTTCCCCGGAGACACTTGGATCTGGAGATATAAGAGGCACCACTACTGACTTGTCAGGAGATAACGAGCACTACGAACAATGTGAAAACGAAAAAGTAGTGTAAGAACGACAGTTTGAAATGAAGAGTCACCAATTCCTTTCCCGAAATGAAGGTCAGACCAAAAATGGATTTCTCCTGTGAGCTGCCATTTCATAAGGAACACCTGACTTTCCATGAAAACAACAAAGTTTCCCACCAAGCGGTAGCCCAAGTCGCAGCTGGTTATATATTAAAAAAAATGCGGGTAGTTCTTCAAATTCCTCGGTGGTTTTGGTTTTCCTTGAAAATCCCCACGCTAGGACAGGTTTGCCAACTAGAAGAGGGATCCTCCTCCAGCACTGCAGACAGACCAGGCCCCTTTCCATCACTCCACGCTTGGTCCCAACCCTTTGGTTCTAACCTTTCCACTGATTCCAGCGGGAGAGATCTACGCGTCCTAGAGGAACGTCTGCACCCTGGCCGTGGTCAGCGGGTTGTCCCTGACGTCCGAGGATGCTGGGATGCTGCAGAGCCCGGTCCCTGGGCTTTGGGTGGTGGTGATGCTGGCGAGAGCAGCTGCTGTTGCTTCCAACAAAGCACGTTTTGTCCAGAGCGACCACCACGTTACATCAACAACATAGCTCAGGTTAACACACAGAAGAAAAGGTTTCAAGGAGGAAAAACTCAGAGCTTGCTTATCCAAGTTGTCATGGTAAATAATTGGTTACAATTATTTTAATTAACACGCTAGTTGGTTTTGATAATGCAAGTCTCAGACAACAGAAGAAACACAGATGAAACCCAACTCTATTAAAATAAAAAAAAATCCCTAAGCTCTTAATTAGGTGTATATTACATTTCCTCATAGTAAATTCTGAAAATATATTACTAAGTATCTGTCTACGGGAAGGTTTTTTTTAAAGGCAGAATTTAAAAAAAAATATAGAAACTAAAACCAACTCCATCGTCAATGGAAAAGAAAAATCATTCATTTCAGCAAGAACCTGAATATCCTAGTTCGTCTGCTTTCCAATACTATGGGAAACTACCTGCAAAGCCTTGAGAGCCTCCTGCCAAGAGGCCAAGCACCCCGGGATTGCAGAATGAGCCGAAGATGCCCGGCAACTTACAGGAGGGACTCGATGCCTCAGAGCAAAATGGCATCGCACTCAGCCCTTACTGAAAACACGGGAATTTTGTTCTACTAAGTGTGGCGAGCGCGTTCCTGCCACTGCACAGATCAGACATGAACAGACACACACCGGAACCCTCAGAAATGCTGGTCTTTTAAAGACAGCTCTTTAAAGACAGATGTGAAAGGGTCTGGCTATAAAACCTCAGCTGAAGGGCAGTGAGGGATGGAGAGCCGAGGGCGGACGCAGTTACAAGTGCAAAGCGTGGAGTGCTAATAACATCAGCGGTCCCAGCACACCATCTCCCGTCCCAGCTCTTGGAGGCTGAGCGTGCAATGGGAATCGTGCGCTGGGGCTGAGGAGCCTTCCAGGGCCACTCACCTACGTGAAAAATAGAAGCCGGTGCAACGTGCATCGTGGGGCCTCTGGTAAACAATTATTAGAGACCACAGCAGGGGGAATTTTAGGGCTGCCCCATAGCAGAGAGGCAGCCGTAGGGGCTGGCGCTGGGAGAGGGAAAGGCATAACTTTCTGTTAAACTCTGTATACTTTTTCTTTACAATAAAAAGTTAAGAATTTACAATAAATTTCTGCCCCTCAGATTACAGATTTTATATAATAATAGAACTGGTGTTTTCCTAAAATCAGATTATAAAAGAAAGAAAAAGCACTGCTCTAGAGGAAAAAGAGAGAGGGGAAATACTACAGAGAAAATAATAACGTGCGCTGCATCAAGAAGCTGTATCTAGCTGAACGTCTCCAAGATATGTACAAAACAGGAAAAAAGGGCGCTGGGACAAAAAGGTAAAGAAGAGAGAAAATAAACCCAAAACTGAACACACCAAACATGACAGAACACCAGACACACAAGAGACTGGACTGTAGCACCTGTAGGTATAAAGTCCATTGCATTTAAATAAAGTCTCAGGTATTTATTTGCTTTTTTTGTTGTTGCTGATTTTAAAATCTGGTTCAATCCACATTAAAAATCTGCAAAAGGCAGCTTTTTTTTGTTCTTTTTTTTGTTCTTTTTTTTTGTTCTTTTTTTTTCCAGTAAGTTTTAAATGACCAATGCTGATTAATAAATAAAGTACCTCTATATACAGGAACTAGGGACAGTGAAAACAGGGTATTGCAGTTGTGCAGGTCAAAACCAGCTGGATTCAAAAAATTGCAAGTGTTAAAAAAAAAAGTGTCTTTTTTTTTCCCTCCCTCTCCTCTTTTTTTCCTTTTTATCAAGTTGTTTCAGCATTTGGAAACCTGCACCCCGTGTGTCACAGAAGTAGCGTTCCCTTCCTAGAAGCTCACTAGTGATCTGATAAAAAAAGGAAAAAAACCAAACCTCAAACACACACACAACATCCCTCCCCAATTCCCCTGCCAGCTCAACCTCAGCTGGAGCTCAAGTGCTCCTTTATTTTAAGCCCAGACTGAGGTGCTCGTCATGGAGAAAGTACTTAAGCATATGTCTAATAGGCACATGACTTGCCTTGGTCTCACTGCAGGGACNAAAAGAAAAATCATTCATTTCAGCAAGAACCTGAATATCCTAGTTCGTCTGCTTTCCAATACTATGGGAAACTACCTGCAAAGCCTTGAGAGCCTCCTGCCAAGAGGCCAAGCACCCCGGGGATTGCAGAATGAGCCGAAGATGCCCGGCAACTTACAGGAGGGACTCGATGCCTCAGAGCAAAATGGCATCGCACTCAGCCCTTACTGAAAACACGGGAATTTTGTTCTACTAAGTGTGGCGAGCGCGTTCCTGCCACTGCACAGATCAGACATGAACAGACACACACCGGAACCCTCAGAAATGCTGGTCTTTTAAAGACAGCTCTTTAAAGACAGATGTGAAAGGGTCTGGCTATAAAACCTCAGCTGAAGGGCAGTGAGGGATGGAGAGCCGAGGGCGGACGCAGTTACAAGTGCAAAGCGTGGAGTGCTAATAACATCAGCGGTCCCAGCACACCATCTCCCGTCCCAGCTCTTGGAGGCTGAGCGTGCAATGGGAATCGTGCGCTGGGGCTGAGGAGCCTTCCAGGGCCACTCACCTACGTGAAAAATAGAAGCCGGTGCAACGTGCATCGTGGGGCCTCTGGCAAACAATTATTAGAGACCACAGCAGGGGGAATTTTAGGGCTGCCCCACAGCAGAGAGGCAGCCGTAGGGGCTGGCGCTGGGAGAGGGAAAGGCATAACTTTCTGTTAAACTCTGTATACTTTTTCTTTACAATAAAAAGTTAAGAATTTACAATAAATTTCTGCCCCTCAGATTACAGATTTTATATAATAATAGAACTGGTGTTTTCCTAAAATCAGATTATAAAAGAAAGAAAAAGCACTGCTCTAGAGGAAAAAGAGAGAGGGGAAATACTACAGAGAAAATAATAACGTGCGCTGCATCAAGAAGCTGTATCTAGCTGAACGTCTCCAAGATATGTACAAAACAGGAAAAAAGGGCGCTGGGACAAAAAGGTAAAGAAGAGAGAAAATAAACCCAAAACTGAACACACCAAACACGACAGCACCAGACACACAAGAGACTGGACTGTAGCACCTGTAGGTATAAAGTCCATTGCATTTAAATAAAGTCTCAGGTATTTATTTGCTTTTTTTGTTGTTGCTGATTTTAAAATCTGGTTCAAACCACATTAAAAATCTGCAAAAGGCAGCTTTTTTTGTTCTTTTTTTTGTTCTTTTTTTTTCCAGTAAGTTTTAAATGACCAATGCTGTTTAATAAATAAAGTACCTCTATATACAGGAACTAGGGACAGTGAAAACAGGGTATTGCAGCAGTGCAGGTCAAAACCAGCTGGATTCAAAAAATTGCAAGTGTTAAAAAAAAAAGTGTCTTTTTTTTTCCCTCCCTCTCCTCTTTTTTTCCTTTTTATCAAGTTGTTTCAGCATTTGGAAACCTGCACCCCGTGTGTCACAGAAGTAGCGTTCCCTTCCTAGAAGCTCACTAGTGATCTGATAAAAAAAGGAAAAAAACCAAACCTCAAACACACACACAACATCCCTCCCCAATTCCCCTGCCAGCTCAACCTCAGCTGGAGCTCAAGTGCTCCTTTATTTTAAGCCCAGACTGAGGTGCTCGTCATGGAGAAAGTACTTAAGCATATGTCTAATAGGCACATGACTTGCCTTGGTCTCACTGCAGGGACGGCTTTGGGGTGCAGCTGAGAACTTACAGCCAAAACCTGGTTTCAATTAAATCAAAACTTTCATAGAGAGCACCCATTTCCTGGAAATTATCAATTCAATGTTAAAAATGACATTCCCAAGAAACTCGTACGCCTTTCTTCCCAACGTATTCCCCACAAAATATGAAAATTTTGAGTGAAAATAACACAAGAAACGAAACCACTTCTGTTGCTCATGTGCTTAAAGTTAAGTTCATGCTTAAACACCTTCCAGAACAGCTGCCTATGCCTCTATCAAGATTTTTTCAAAAAAAAGCATGTTAGCAATCCACAGTACATGAGAATTTTTTGTTGTTTTTATGTAAAAGATGGTAGCATTTGACATTTTGATCACACCGTAGACTTGGAGATTAAGAATACTAGTGCTAAAAACAAATACACCAACTAGTTCAAAAGCTAACATCTTTCAGGTACCATTTTACAGAGATTTCTTTTTACAAAAAGACTTTTTTTACCTTGTGTCAGCCAGGCAGGCTTATTAAAAGAGAACATTCTGGGGAGAGGGAAAGGGCAAGAGGGAAAGGTACTACAAACCTTGCAGAACTTTCTATTTATCTCCTGCTAAGAGTTCAAAGTTCTTCCATTTTCAACCAACCTTCTTCGGTTAAAATATATTTTAGAGACTTTATGCAAAGGGAACTATTTGTCATAAAGTCTAGTCACACACACGCACACACGCAGAGATCTCTGACCTATTAAAAGAGCGCCCCCTCGAAAACAATGGAAGATAACTTTTATAACACTGAATTTTAAAAAATTAATAAAAAAGTCAGAGAAAAGAGAGGGGAAAAAAAAAAATCTGACCACCATGAAACAAGAGCAGTATATCAAAGAGAGAAAGGAACACTGCAGAGCATCGGTGAGGGTCATGTCCGTTTTGTGGTTTGTGTGTAAGTGTCCGTCACTCATTCTGAATCGCTGCTGTCCGAGCTGGAGCCACTGGAGCTGCTGCTCCCGGACTCTGAGGAACTGCTGCTGCTGAGCCGGGAAGGGCCTCCGGAGGGAGTGGAGCCGGATTTTTCTGCAGGGAAGAAGGCAGCGATGTGGTTACTTGCAAGGAACTGAATTAGAGAAGGCTTGCCCACAGCCTTCATCCTCCATGGCTTTGTTCATAGATTTGTTTTGCCTGGGCACCTTATTTACCCACAGCAGTTGCTTGTTGCAATAAGGCCCATCACATCAGTGGATGACAAAGTTTCTCCAGCATAGGAGTCCTATGGGTGGACAACATCCTCCATGGCCCTATGGTGCTCATGTCAAGGTGCACAAAGCATCTGGAGAGCTCTGTTCATAGCCCTGCATGCTTCAGTGCAAGCTCTGAACCCAAGAAAACCCTGCCCGACTTGTGTGAAGCTGGAAGGAGCTTAGTTTGCACTGGAAGGAACCTCCTGTACTATTTTTCACGCTATTACACTACATGGGAGCTCAGCTTTTTTTTAATCCCAAATAGATAAAAGCCATCCACTGGATTCTCTGCGCTACCAGTCTGTATGGACAGTCCTGCAGAGGATGAGAGGAGAAGATCCTCCTCCCTCTGAAGGATGACTCCAAGACACCTCACTTACCACCCAGGAGGGCTTCCAACTGGACAGGGACTAAAGCAGCGCTGCCCCAGTAGCTCAGTGCCAAACAATGTCATAGAAACAAAGAATCACTAGGTTGGAAAAGACCTCTAGGATCATCGAGTCCAACCAGTCCTTTCTGCCACTAAACCACGTCCCTGAGCACCTCGTCTGTCCGTCTTTTAAACCCCTCCAGGTGTCCTGATACTATGGACCAACTGCACTAATTGCCACAGAGGTGAACCCACGGCAGGAGTTTTGCCTGAGTAAGGAAGTCCATCTACATACATTTATCAAGCAGTCAGCACACTAAAACCAAAGCCATTTTACCTTTCTTTGCAGGTTTCTTGTTGTTGTTTAGCTGCCCGCTGACGTCCTGTAACCGTTTTTCTAGTTCTTTCTTCTTTTCCTGAGCTAACTCTTCTTTTGACTTTGCTGCTTGTTTTTTGCCACTTGCAGCTGTGGAGGAGGAACGTACAATTTCTGAAACTGTAGGGTTGCAGGTGAAAGCAAAGCGGACATCGCTATTTTACAGGGCATGTAAATCTGTGCAACCACTCTGCAGCAACGCTGCTAAGAAGAAGTGGCCACACAGCAACTACACATCCCAGTTAGAGGACAACGCGTGAAGTTGTCCAGATCATCCAATTGCCATCATCCTGTAACATGCCCCTTTTTTAAGGGAGACTTTCTGGAAAGCATTTCAGAAGATAGAAATATTCATGTAATAACCCTGTAGTTGCAGGTTACTTACCAGCCAGTTTTATGGTCAATAGCTACACATTTGTAATTACAGAATTGTTACATTGGTTTTCTGCCCTGTAAAATAAAGTGTCCCATTAAAGGTTGTCAGAACCAAGCACCTGCCATCATAACTTAAGATACCTCACGCAAGAATCTACTGTGGTTTGGGTCACTTTAAATACTGAAAAAAAAAAACCCCAAAACCCAACTAAAACAGCAATAACATATTAAAAAACAACTGAGGCAAAGGCTGGCAGACAAGGAGCTGCATCAGTTAGGACTGAAACGATGATAATTGCCAGCTGAACTCACACTCGTGAGCAGAATAAATATCCCTCCAAAGAAGGAGTCATGAACACTGTTGTGGGCCAATATCAGAAGCACAAGACAAGGGCCGGAGGTATTTTGCCTGATCCAGCAAGGAAACAACTTACATTTCTGTGTGCTGCTTTAAAGCAATGATTTAAAAATAAATAAGTAAATAAGTAAGTAAGTAAGTAACTGTGAGGATGAGGCACACTGGAAAGCAGGGATCCTAAGAGGTTGCACCCCTGAGAGCTAAGCACTGCAAGGCAACAGACAGCAGGAGACAGGCAGACACTGGAGGTCAGCTGTGTTACTCTACACTTCGGTTCCAGAACAAAAGGATGCTTCCTGTTCCTAACCACTCTGGAAAGTCTTCTCCTGAGTTATTCCAACTCAGGGGAAACAAAAAAATCAAAGCAGTGTATTAAAAGGCAAAAAGAAAGTCATAGTCTGAGCTTTGCTTAGGCCAACTTCAAAGTCCCGTGGTGAGGAAATGCAGGTGCTCTACGAGAGCTGTAAGTAGCTATTCTGTTCTACTCTTAACAGGACAACACCCTCTTAACCGAGAAACAGAGAGACAGAGCTAGGATCACTTCAGGTAAGCGATCCTACTGCTATTCAGCTGAGGCTAAGCTCCCAAGGGGCCACAACAATTCTCTCTGTGAGGATGAGGCACAGTGAAAAGTCCGTCTGCACTGTAAACTCAGCAGCGCATTAACATTAATCCTCTGATCTGATAAAGACTGAGGGTTACACGGGTGATCAGGCATCTAGGAAGAGCAGTTTTGGGGTGAATGTTTAACTCTGACTTACACCCCAGAATCCATGGGTTGCCCAGGTGACTTTGTGCAAGTTATTTATTACCTTGGTGTAGGGGATCCCAACCATGCTTTTTTGTCTCCTTCCTAATTAGATGCTAAACTATTCAGGATAAGAAACTGATCCTTCCAGATGTGTGCACATAACACCTAACACAACAAGACTGAAACCTTTACAGCGCCTTAGAGATTCTAGGTAGGTATCACACAGGTCTTGTCAAGGAACACAATAGTCCTCCAGGTCTCCACGGCATGACATCTTGGGAAGAAAGAGCAAAAAAAAGTAGAAAGTTTCTGTACATTTTCTTGGGACAAAAGAACCTGTAAAAAAAATCCCTATCATCACATACCAAACACGTGGATAAGAGAAGCCCAGCACACATGCCCTGACTCCAAAGCTGAGCCCAAGAGCTGGTGGGGGAACACATGCCCCAGGAGGTAACTTACAAAATGGTTTCCTTTGTTTTTTCTGTAAACAAGATTTCACGTATCTCTCCAGTTCCCGTAAAGTTGTGGGCTTCAATGTTTCAAAATCTATTTCTATCTCATCAGGATTGGAGTCTCTGAGGGAAGGTTCCCGCGACTGGATGATGTGCACCACCCTGCCTAGCTTCTCCCCAGGCAGGCGGTTGATGTCCAAGCTGAGTTGTCGTTTCTCATCGTAGGTCATGGGTAAGCCCTCCTCCTCCTCGTCTGAATCGTAGCTTGCAGATGCCTGTTTGCCTCCTTTCTTCGGCTGCCTGGTGAGGGTTGCAAGCACGGAAACATTCATGGTTATGAGCAATGAACTCTCTCTCTCTCCCCTTTGTAACAAACATCCCAACGCTCTTGGGCTTTGAGCCTCTAGCCAGATGGCTTGAACAGCAGCACAACTTCTGAATAAGTTCAGAAATCTGAGATCAGCTGCTCTGCTACCATTATATCTTAACCCTGTAAGGCATGACAGCAACAGGGGGGCAGCACTACAATGACACGTTCTCCCTTGGCTGTACAAAAGGCAATAAGCAAAATCTTATCAGAGTGTGATCAGGCAGGGATTCTCCATGAGCTGGACAATGCACATACGATGGTTTCACTGCCAGTCCCAACTTAAAGACTCCCTGGAGTTGTCTGGGAATGGGGACACTATTCAACAGCAAATTAACTGCTCTGAAAACTGAGTTTCACCAGGAATTCAACAGGGACAGGAAGGACAGAAGAACAGTGCTGGAAGCTCTTGGCAACTGGGAGAAGGCAGGCTCTTACCTATTAGCTGTGGTTGTGCTGTTTGCTTTCTTAGCCGGGGCTTTCTTCTGTTGAGTTTGTTTTGGTGGCTGGGCCGCCTTGGGTTTCTTCTCTTCCTCAGATTTTATTTTGTGCTTTTCTTTTTCCTTCTCTTTATCTTTCTTTTTCTTCTCCTTTTCCTTCTTCTCTTTTTTTTTCTTTGGTTTGTTCACTGGTGCTTGTGACAATGCAGCCAGCTGCTCATGGACAGCCTTTAGCTGGGGAGAACGGTGTGAAAAATTAATCAAGGCAAGATAACTGATGCCTCCACACACCTTTCCTCTACATCCCAATGTGTTAAATATATGCTAAAGTCAGCGATGCATCTAAAGACTGAACTCAGGAGACTTTGCTTCATTAAAAACTCTTTAAAAACTGTAATGCAAGTACGCAAAACCTGACTCGAATTAAAACATCATTCTTGTTTTATAGGGGTAAATGAAAATTAAGCTTAATAGCTCCATCTAGAGTGCTGACAACTTGGCCTCTGGAATCCAAAGTTCACTTCTCAGGTCACCTACTAGCTTGCCCTGAGACATCAGATAAGCAATCTTAATGCTTTGCTGTATGATGGTAGCACATGTAAGCACTGTAGCATCTGGCATTGTGTATCTTCCATAATAAGAAAGGCCACAGCTTAAGCGTTCGCAGTCACAACAGCTAAAACAGCTCCCTTCTACCGATGGGGTGCAGGGGGACAATATCCTCACAGGAAGCAGGTGATAGATTTTCTTATGCTTTTATATAAACAGAGCTCTTAGATAAAATAGGTCTCTGCTCTTCCCACATCCTCAGGATTGTGTGCACCTTCACTCACACTCCAAGATTCCAGAAGGAAGCAGAGAGCATCAGCACTGCACGTCAAATATGCTGTTATTTCACAGCTGAGCATTCTTCCCCCTTTAGCTGGCAGAAAGAGAGACAGCTTTGCTGCATCTCAGTCTAGATAGGATCTTCAAGAACAAAATTAAAACCTTCCTCCTGCTATGTCTGTTTTACTGCATGGACACACAGCTTGGTCATTGCAATACCTGCTCCTGGAGCTCTGCCAGCCTTGTTGCTCGCTCTTCTTCCGAGTCGGAGCTATCTGAGTCGGAAGAGCTCTCCTCACTGCTGTGACTGCTTTCTGTGCTTTTGCTCACCACTGGCGCTGTTGGCGGAGGTGGCGGTGGGGCCTCTGCAGGCTCATCAGGCATCTTCGCGAACCTCATCTCAAAGACGTCCTGCAAAAAGGGGTAAAAAAATGGTGAGAAAAGGAGCCTCAGCAACCAAGACCACATTTTTGCCTTTCAAACACATCAGACACCCCATCATGGGTCAGGGTCTTACTGTGCTACAAAGGGTGCTGTACAATATTAACGTACAGGTGGGCATACATAGTCTATAAGCCCAAGAAAATTCTTCCATTGCTTTATAGAGCAACTATTATAATGTATTAGGAGCAGAATGTGGCGCTGGGTCATGCCATGTGAAGAGCACAACAATTCTGCAGCAGAGAACACGGCTCTTCCCAAGGACTGGAGGAACCGGGTAGATGAGGTGCTCAGGGACATGGTTTAGAGGCAGAAAGGAATGGTTGGACTCGATGATCCAAGAGGTCTTTTCCAACCTGATGATTGTATGAATCACCAACTGTTCCTTGTTGGTGCTAAGAGGAGATGGGTGTTTGGATCTCTGAATCAACACCTTGTAGCTGAACTAAACATACTCTGGAAGATGGATTTGCTAACAGCTTTACCTGGAGCTTCCTGGCCATTGCTACCACTTCGTGGTCTGGAGGATTGTACTTGTAACAATTAGAGAACATTAACCGAATATCAGCTGCAAAACCTTGTGCATCCTGGTATTCCCGACTGTCCATTTTTTTCTGCAAATAAGTCAAAGGGAAAGGGGAGAAAAATCCATAAGCAAAAGGCATTCGTAGCAACTGCAAGGAGGACACGTGTACCTCGGGAGACAGCTCAGAACACCCTAAAAACCCCACGTTGGTCTATTAGTTTGATCTGGCTTATTGGTTCCTAAATAATATTCACAAGTTTCAACTTTTTAAAAGAAGCAAGCCCCATCCAACCTGGTCTTGAACACTTCCAGGGGTGGGGCAGCCATGATTTCTCAGGGCAACCTGGGTCAGGGCCTCCCCACCTTCACAGAAAAACATTTCTTCCTAAGATCTCATCTCAATCTTTCAGCTTAAAACCGTTCCCCTCATCCTATCCCTGCACTCCCTGACAAAGAGCCTCTCTCCAGCTTTCCTGCAGGCTCCTTTTAAGTAGTGGAAGAAAAAACTGAATAGGTTTTATGTATATACTACTACTATGTATAAAAATCTTAGCTCCAGTTACTCCTATCAAAAGGAAAAAGAAGCAAACACTAGATTGCATTTACATTTAAAAGACCTGGGTTTAAAGAAATTCTCTATTTGCCAAGTGCTTGCAGGCTTCTCTTTTCTATGTCCGTGCACCTGCATCCTCCTGTGAAGGGAAGGGACAGACAGGCTGCAAACATGGTCCGGGAAGGCATCTCCACCTGAGCAGAAAGCAGGGCTGCTTAGGGTCTGTAACCCACCACAGAAGCCTTAACACAAGCAAAATTCCTCTTTGTTCAGTGGAAGCAGTAGATATTTCCCAGCTACACATTAGACCTTGTGCTTGGAACACTGCCATGACTCCTCAAACCGCTTTGGTTCTGAATAGAGCAAAATTTCACCTCCAGGGAGGCAGCTCCGGAGGGACACGCATGCAGGCTGGTGACATTGCTGAGGACTTACTCCTTGCTGCGCTGCAGCCAGCCATCTGTCAAACTTTTGTCATGAAACCTCATTCTCTCGGTGAATAAACTGGGAGAAAAGCCCCTGAGCCACAGCACAACGAGAGAGGGGTCAACAGGTTTGTGCTTCTCCTGTTTGAAGGAGAGCCGGTCTTGTTTGAAAAGCATCTTAGGCCAATTCCAAAGCAAAACATAGGCTGAAACGAAAGGGCCCACTTGTTTTAAAGTATGCCTTGCTGCAGGAAAGGCCTTTTTGATGCTCTTACATTTGTTTGGCACACTCAATGGCTGATTACTGCCTATGAAGTATGTTCCAGTGTCTGAGGCTTTGCAAATCCTCTTGCATAGCAAGGACTGTTGCTTGTTCACCACTGAGTATACCAAGTGCACAGGTATCTACATTGCAACTCCTGTGACCCAGCAGCCAGGAGAAGAGAAGAGGTGCTCCAGGATCCCCCCAGCTCCAACACGGGCACAGCACTCTGCCTCCCCATACTAAAGCTCCACAGTGCCAGAGGGGGACATGAATGCACTGCAAGTGGACAGGGCAGCGGAAGCACAGGGATGCTACAGCTTCACAGCAAGCATTTCACCTGCTACAGAGCATTAGGGCTGATGACTCTTAGTTTTTAAAGCATAACCCATGCCCCTGCCTCTCTCTCTCCCAGGGCTTTCATCCTTCCCGCTCTCTCCTCCAGTGGTTCTGCTCTTCCGTCTTCTAGGATGATTACCAGAGAACTGAGGAGGAAATGAGCAGCTCCTGTCCCTTTGGCTCTATCCAGTCTCAGTCCTAGCTCCAGCACTCCAGCACATCCCTCCTCTGCTCCTGGCTGCAACAAGCTCAAATACAGACCCTTCACCTCTCACCTGTCCCTGACACAGTCACAACTACCAACCTGCCACCTCTGCTACGCACACAGAGAAAACAATCTCTGAATCCTTCAGAAGCACAACTCTCCTGGGAGCACAGCCTGAAAAAAACTTCTCCCGGACACAAAGGATATTCTCCGAAGAAAATCAAACCTCATATAACCAGAGAATCAAAGTGACAAGCAACCAGGTACCAGAGAATCTATTACAGCAGCAGGAATGCTTATGTTTTACTTTCTCACACAATTCCTTCAAGATTAGTTTGAAGACCATTAGTTGCACTGCTTTACTACACCTATTGTCACTTGTGCAGAATTAAATCTAAAACCTTTCACAACCACATAGAAAACTCTGACACCAAAGAGAATTCCTGCAAATGGCAGGTTTCTGTCCCATGAAGTTAATTTATTATAGGCTGCATCTCAGAGCAGTCACACTGTGATCTACAGGCCAAGAGCAATGATAATAAAACACTCCATAAAAAGACAATACCAGACAGCACTTCAAACAAGTTTATTAAGGAAAACACTACCACGTGTAAAGACAAATCCAGAGTCTACAAATCCATCTACAAAAGACTCCATGGGGCCCACCACTAACTTATCTCTAGATTTCTGTCCTACCCTAGTAAGGTATCAAGGGACACTGTCATCTGCATTAAAAAAATGCAGTCAGAGGTGTATAGTCTTTAAAAGAATGAAGTTGGGATCTGAACAGATTCAAGTGTGAAGAGGTCACCAACCCAAGAAATGACAGGTTTTCACCTTAGAATTTGCAGAATGCAGCACAGAATCCCTTGCGATAAGAAGCCACCTAACCACATCTGGAGACACCAGCTTTGAGAGTCAAGGATTTCACTTTCTCCATCTCTTATCTTACTGCATTCAACCAGGTCTTGATCTACCAGGCTGCAGGTATCTCTGGAGAAACCCACAGCATCCCTGGGAAGTCAAAAGAATGTGACTGGGATTAGACTAGGCCTGTAAGGACCACAAGGTCCTTACACAAGGTTTACCAGCAGTGCCACCCACTACAGTCAGTACAGTAACAATGACTTCGTCTAGGATGTGA
This sequence comes from Piaya cayana, assembly GCA_013389865.1. NCBI lineage: Eukaryota > Metazoa > Chordata > Aves > Cuculiformes > Coccyzidae > Piaya > Piaya cayana. Next base: position 26,696 of record WAAB01022667.1, read on the forward strand.
TCATCTAAAGACTAGCAGTGACAAGGTTACCAATAACATCTGACCACTCTAATGTGATAACAAAAAGAACAGTTGCTCTCAGCAAGACATGCTTCTTCCTCTTTCAGTCATTTCTGCGAACCAGACATACTTTACAATTCCTTCAAATCTGCTGGCCAGTTTATAAACTCTTAGAACAGATTTTGGCATGTAGCCTAGGATAAGCATGGGAAATGTAACTGCACAGCCAGTAAATAGAACGTAATATATGAGGTTACTGATGCCACCTAAGTACTGCACCTCTGATCTGACTTACAGAAGAACATCAAAAGCCCCATCTGCAACCTGTTCCTGCTCTCTGGCATCAGAAAAGCAAGGTCAGACCCACTGAGCTGAGGAGGTGACTCCTGGAAGGGAACAGATCAGAGTGCTGAAGCGATTTGTCAAGGAACATGAAAGGAATCACAAATACAGCTGCTCTTTTGCCACTTGGGCATTTAAACAATCCCAGGCGTTGCCTCGGATGGCAGCAAACCACTTCTGGCACGCTACTGAAAGCCAGCAGAAATACCTTAACTTCCTGCAGATGGAAGAAAGTCTCACCTCCATCAACACCGATTCCAACAGCCGGCTGACAAGCAGAAGATGAGAACTAGAAAAAAACACAACTTTGCTCCAGAGATATTTAGGAGGGATTCAGAGAAACATTCCAGTCTGGTGAAGTCTCCCCAGTCTGGAAAAAAACACCTTTAATACTGGGCCATACTAAGCTAACCTCTTGAAGAGCCAAGCACGAACCGCACAAGCATCACAGGATTTCCTCCCCTCCCTGAGTACCAGGCAATCATCACGTGCCAGTTGGAATTGCTCAGTGTAAGCCTATCTGGACTATAAATCATGCCAACAAGTAGGCACGCTGCAACTTCTGGAAGTAGGATACTATCAATCAAATCCTATGAAATACACCACCTCTTCTTCTCAGAGAACAACGCAATCCCAAGAGCGCGTTTAAACAACTGGATTATCCACAAAAAGGAGACGATTCCATTGTACAGCCTGCTTTGCAGGGCAGAAAAATAACGTCCCAAGTTACAGGGGAAAAAAAAGGAGAGGGAAGGAAACAAAATATAAAAATATCCAGATGATATGCAAACAGGTTCAGTTTTCCACCCTTGTCCCTTCCCCCTCCCCCAGAAGGAGCCAGTCCTCTGCAAGCAGAGGGCTGTCACACCCTGCAAAAGAGGTGGTAAATGCGGACGTACTTTAACAGTACTGAGATCCATGGGGTGTTTGATAATATCATGATAGTCATGTAATTCCAAGGCCTCTGCATCAACAGGCTTGTAAAAGGGCCATGCATAGGCCGCGTGCTTCTTGGAGAGCATTTCCTTGAGGATGCTGTCACAGTACTTGAGGTGCTCAGAGAGTTTGCCCTTCTTCCCTGCGTGCTGGGGGACCTCTCCGTCTTCAAGGTCTTTCTTTGGTGGTTTGATGGGCCGGCCACCGCTCTCCCGTCGAGCGATGATTTTGGCCTGCTTGGGGTCCGAGAGGGGCGTGGGTGACTCGCTTCGGCTGGCAGTGATGGCGGAGGTGGTGGGGGTCGTTGTATCTGCTTTCCGCTTCACTCCCTTTTTCTGTAACAGCAGATGGATAAGCCTCATGAGTATGTGCCCAGCTCTCACGTTATACTAGCAGAAACCTATCACAATTCATCTTTATATTTGAGATCTGCCTGTCCCCTGACAGAGAATACAATTACTTCACTGGGATAAATGGGACTTGTGACTAGAGGCTTCAACACACAATTCAGTGACCACAGCATGATGCATTGCTACATGTCATCTGAGCCACAGTAACCAGTCATCTGCACGTCTCCAGCCCAACCCCAAACACGATGCAAAATGTGTTAGCTCTATGTAGTTCACTGAGATTTAAACTAAGGACTCTTACCTCAGGTTTGCCAAGGGAAAGGAGTGCGCCCAGTCGATTACTGCAGCTCAGCTGATGGATCGTGACTTAGTAAGTGTCAGTAACTTAACCACATGTCTGAGGCCCCAGTGGCAGGATCAGGCTATAAGTTCTGAACCAAAGCATATTAATCACCAAAGACCCACGAGTCCTCACTCCCTTGTATTTAGTGAGTGTGCTAAGCTAGATGGCTTTTTATGGACAAGAACAAGAATTTAATGGTTTTTGCCTTAAGCAAATAAAACCTCTCTCACGCACATTCAAGTTGTGACTGTCCAGTCAGCTCTCTTGTGCTCCTATGAAGTATTTATCTCTGGAGAGAGAGAGGAGGCGGGGAGAGGAAAGTTCCTTAGGGAAATCTAAGGGAAATCTTAAGTAAATCCCAAGCAGAATTAACTTTGCAGTGTGTATTTGGCAAACTCACTTCTGGCTCTATCCTTGATTTTTAAAATTAAATTGATTCTCAGAAGCAAGTTATTTGGACAGAAACCAAAGTATAAGACAGGTTTCTGAGGAGGACACCTTATCTGCAAGAAGATCTGACTTAGAATTCCTCTAGTTATTTCCCAAACTATAGGGATAAGCAAGCAAAACAATTCCGTGGCTCTGCTGGCCCATGCAACCTCACGTCAGAGAACACCAATACTGCTGCAGTTAATTTCCCAGTTAAAGGAAAAAAAAAGTCTCTCTCTGAGGTATGCTTTCACCATTTTTTAAATCAGTACACAGCTTGCTAGGAAAATTCTAATTATTTAGAGCAGCGTTTTCGTTTACCCATGAATTAACACAATAAACAGCGAAACAGCAATGGCAACTCCCAGAAAATTCCTAAGGGAGACACAGCTAATGCACCCAAAACCTGCAGGCAACATTAGTCTCCTCCAACTGGAGTGACAGGCTTGTCTCGAACTGGTTTATGGTGGAGAGGAACACTCCTAGTGCGGGAGTCCATACATCTTAAAGGCGTAGTCCCAGTGAAATCAAGGGGTCGGTTACAGGGGAAAGAGGCACTTTGGGTGGAAATGTGGGAACCTCCACGGTTCACGGAGCATCAGACTGGCTAAAGCTATGGACAGAGCTTGTAACTGAGTTGGAGCAATTACAGTTGACACCGTCTTAGCCAGGGTGCGGTAAAATTGGCAAATCTTTTCTCAGCCCTCTCAAACTTTACAGCAAGTGCTCGTCTGAGCACACCCCAAAGGGACAACGATGGCCAGACAGGCAAGGAGTCAAACACGAAGAGAAGGAATGTACATAAGCAGCAGCGAGGGGATGAAAATAAAGCACTGCTTAGAAATATTGCCTTCTGAAGAAGAAGGGGTCGAGTTCTCCATTTACCTTGACTACCGGAGGCGTAGGAGGCACCACGGGCATTATCGGAGCGGCAGGCGGAGGGGGAGCAGCGGCGGGAGGGGCAGTGACAGGCGGGACATTAGCAGTGATGGTTGGCACGGGGGTGGCAGCAATGACGGGCGTCTGAGACACGGCTGGAGGGACATTCTGGAACGGGGCCGGCGGGGAGACGGAAGACACGGCCACTGCTTGCTGCGCTCCTTTCAAACGACAAAGTGAAAACACACCATAACATATTGACAGTTACAACTGCCGACAAGACATCTGGAACAAAGTGGCACTGGTGCCACTGGACTGGGCTTGGCAAAAGGCTCCGTGCCCAGGGCCACAGCAAGAGCACAAAGGACATGGATTTGCTTGGTGCTGTTACCCAGAGGTCAACAGAGAAATGAGAATCACTGATCTAAGTGCTTGTATCGTGAGCTTTAGGCCAGCCACACACAAGAAAAATACTTCAGGCTTTACACATGGGATATGTGTTGCTCTGGGACAGTCCTCACCCCTCTCATGTTCTCAGATCTAACTTGCACTCAGCACAAGAGTAGGAGCTCAAGGAGAGGGAACAACACGGGGAGTTGGCTCTTTGGGACAGCTGCTGTCCTGCACAGACCTCTGTCTGGGAGTGTTTCTACTATGCATGACAAATGGTAACAACCACTCCCCTCCTGCCAGCTGAACAGTCCAAAGCAATTCAAGTCTCCCAAAAGTTATACAGCAAAAGAAACAGATCTGGGAGTAGATAATAAATCTCCTGATAATTCTTATGCTAGACCTGCACTGTAAAAGAATGGCCTGCTAGTGTATAGGGGAAGGGGAAGACATCTAGTAACTAATAACCAAAGTAGCAATAAACTATGTTTTTATAGCAGCTTTTATGAAAGGATGCTGAAAAGACAGATCATCACAAATTTCACTGAGCTTGGATGAAGTTGTAGTTCCATTTGGCACCTAAGATGTGGGAAAACAAAGAGGATCAGTTGACTTCCCCAGAGCAACAATTAGACCTTTTTCACAGAAAAATATTTGCAACTGTATAACTCAGCCCACACAGCTCCTTTATGAACTGTTTTACCACGCTTACAGACGTTTTTGTCTTAAATCCATTTCAAATCCACCCTAAGTAAGCTGAACTAAACTTCATTTCTATGAATGTGTGATGGTCTACACAATCTTTTGCAATGACTTAATAAATCCTTTCTGCTGATTAAACGTTATTCTACAAAGTTGCAACCGTGTGTGCAAAACAGAAATATTACATGGGGTTTAAGGGACTGGCAAGATTTAAGTCCAAGTCTCTGCTGTGTCAGACTTGTGCCAGGACCTCAGGTGAGCTCTATAAACCCACGTCTGTACAGCCTTTCCATGCCACAGTCTGTCACTTGCAGAAAATTGGCACGTCTAACTACCTTGCCTCTTCTTGCCTTGTGTTCTTCTTTGCATACAGGAATGAACAGCCTTGCACTCCCTCGCTGAAGTGCTGTGTGGATGGACAAGTCAGATGATGTAAGGTTTGTACGACAAATGCAGAGAAGCCCTGAGACGCTGGGCAAACATCACCCAGGCATCCCCCATTTTCCTCTACTGCTTTAACTGCCAGGCTATGTTTCCTTCCTCGCCTCTTCACCATCTGCAAAGCCAGGTAGCCTGAAAGGTGGGTCAGGCCTCATCAACAAGCTCGTAACACTCATTGTCACTGGATCAGGTTAATACCTGCGCTCTGCGTGCCTGCTGACGGCTTGCGACCTTTGCCTTTAGGAACTGGGGGTAATAATTCTACTTCCTCCTGTGGCATCTGGGCCACCTTCTGTAGAAATATCTTCTCCAGGGCTTGGGCCATGAGGACAATGTCATCTGTGGGCTGCAGAAAGAAGAATACAAGCCCATGTTTTATCACCCAGATAGCAGAGACTTTCAAGATCAAGTTTTGAAATCCTCAGTGATACTGCCCTTCAAAAAGATGTTGGTATCTAAGCTCCAACAATAAGCAGACTGGCTCTTCTCCCTCCTTGTATGCTACCCTCCTGCTCTTCTATTCTAGGCTAGCATGCAGTAATTACATCCTCTAAGTACGCTGCATTCAGAGAGTTATCACAACTTGCAGTCAAAGCCTGAAAATCAGCATCCTGCACATCAGTTCGAAAGCAGCAAACTGGAACGGAGGAGCCGTCCTCCTCTGCCTGCCAGCAGGTCCAAGAGAGAAGTGTAAACACATACTCTGTGGCTGAAATTAATTAGCTTGTTTATCTCAGCTTGTTTCTCCAGTAAGGGTCAATGATGACAAACCATTGTGGAAAACATAACACAGAGAATACAGGCTTTTAACAACCTAACAAAACAGCGAAGAAGCCAAACCCAAAATAATAATGAGCAATCTAAAGCAGTGCAAGTATGGATGAGACAGAGGCAAAGAACACAGTAATACTTCCTGAACTGCTCTTTGCTGCGAATAAATACTCTTTACTGCTGGACACCCAGCGTAACACACAGCACTACGGTCCTACCTGCAAAGCACTGCACAAACACTGGCCCATCTTAAAGAATTCCTATCTGGAAATAAAAGGAGTAAAATCTTGCTATATAACCCCAAAGTAGAAATCTACCTATAATTAAAAGGCTCATTTACCATTTTAGTTATTTTGGAGGAAGAAAGACACAGCACAAAGACAGCTTTGTGGGTCTCTTCCAACCTGGTGATTCTATGATTCTATGATTCAATGAGTGGCATTTCAAATCCTTGCAAGGAAGGCTCGAAGCACAGCGGAGCCGGCCCTCTTCAAAACCCACACTATAACAGTTGTAGGTGGGTGTTTCTTCAGCAGTGCTCCAGCTAAAGGCTTGTCTGGGCTCTTACCTTGTTATAAATATAACAATTTGTAAACATGGTGTTGAAATCCTGCATACATTCACTGGCACTCCAGTAGTAGTTATGTTCCAGGCGCTTCTTGATCGTCCCCATGTCCATGGGATTTTTTATTATTTTGTGATAATCCTGTTGGGAGAAACAGGAGTTGTCGCATCTCCTACATGCGGATCATTGTTCACATCTCCCTCTAGTCCCAGCCTTCTCATTCCACTCTTTCAAAAACCACATCCCCAAACCTTTCTGCAATTGTAAATGTCATCTTTGATTTCATTTATTTTCTAATTTGTAGCCTTTCAACCTATCATTATTATAAATATAACTACAAAGCACAAAAACTCCTTCCACATCCACCAGTGCTCCCCAGTTCCCTCCACCACAGGCTCAAGCACACACACAAACGTCTACTTAGATGTTACCAGATTTTTATAAGGATATCTGGACTGGGAAGGCACAGATTGTAACACAGAGAAGAAAATAAGCTTTATGAGCAGCGATCCCTGGAAGCTGTTTGCAGCCTTGATCCCCCTTAGGAGGCTGCAGGTCCCATTTTGGATTGTGCCGCAGAGTAGGAGGGTGCCACGCTTGACAGCAAAATTATGACTGCAGCAACGCCCTTCACACTCACTTGGGACCTGAAACCAGGCAGCAGGGTCAGCACGAGCTTTGGCAGAGAGTCCAGTTGAACCACGGACTGGCTGCAGCTCGGGGAACAGCGTCTCTGTCTCCCTTTTTAAAAGGCTGTCTCTGGCACTTAGAGAAGATGATCAGTGCCAGCACTGGCTAGTGCTGTGCTACAAGTCCCAGTCCCTCTTTCAAGGGTATTTCAGCCCTTAAAAGGCTTCCACATGTCAACCCAGTTTCTCTCTGGGCAGGTCTCAAGCATCTGTAGAGGCTGTGATTAGCCCGGAGACGCTCTAGGCATGCAAGATCATACACTGTAATTTTCTCATTCTGGAGAAGAGCAGCAAGCCCTCTCGCTGCACGTGCATGCGAAGCCACGTACAGCCACTGGCCGTGCTCTGAGCCCAACCAGAGACACCAGTATCTCCAGGCAAGTCACACTGCGGTAGAAACGGCAATCCTCCTGCTGGATACTGGGCTTACAGAGATCGAGTCCATGCGTGACAAACAACTGCTCTTCCAAATGACTTTTCCTCTAAGTTTTCTGGTGACCTGCCCTAAAACCACATCAGAATGCCTCAATAAGTAAGAAACTTTTGTCCTTTAGAGACCTGCATCTCTCCAGCTCTGAAAAGCATCATCTTCTGATTCAGCATGTCTGGGAGCATTCGAGAAAATCCTCAAAAGCAACCTAACCATTCTGATCTAGTAATCACAAAACTGATCTCACTAAAATAAAGCCCTCCAAGAACAGAGCACTGAGCAGAAGATAAAGATACATACCGGTAAATTCAATTTAATTGCATCAACAGGTTGGTAGAAAGGCCAAGCAAACTGATGCTTCCACAAGGTCTTTACCACAACATTTTGCATATATTGCAATTGGTTGGTCTTCCGGCCAGGCTTATTAGGATTAGTGACCTCCGGAGGTGGCGGATTCACAGGGCCCTGAGGAGCCTGGATTGCTGATGTTACTGTCGACATCTTCCTGCCCTCGCTCTCACTCGCTGTCACAGCAGCAATGACCAGGAGATTTTCTTTCTTCCTTTATGATCCCTGAACGGGACTGACATCCCATTTCCAGAGTGCGACCATACAACCTAGACCAAATGAGAGGAGGAGGACAACATGTAAATACAGATACTTACATGAAGAAGGCACGTTTGAATGCTACCAACCACAGAAGTGCCTTAATTCAGGCTCTTTACCCCAGCTGCTTCATTCCCTGTAACACACTTGATCTTGATGATGGCCACAGTTCAAGACCCAAGAGACAGTGGGACAGCAATTCCCAAATTCAAAGCCTGCAGAGATCCAGCAAGCTTCATGGGACTGGTTCTTGCTTTATCTGGCTCAGAGAGCATCTTCATGCAAAGAAAACACACGGGGTTGCACAAGAAGACAGTTAAGGAACACAGGTAGAATGCAGTGTAGAGAGTACCATGAACGTGCTGATCCCAGTTCCATGATAACTTAACCGCACTGTCTCTAGACAGTGGCTGACACTGACTTAACAGACAAGTCTCTACACGGGTGCAACGGTTCATCTAAAGTCCCATAATCAAGAGCCAATGACAGCTGTCAGAGGATCTCAAGCCAGAGAAATCAAAGAAGGGGCAGAGAGAGGTGCTGTGAACAGTTATGAATGAAAGCTGCCACCAAAACCACGGTAACATCAAGTGATCTGCACTTCGAATGTCGTAAATGTCTATTACCTTTACTACAGGCACCTGACTGGCCCTCAGTTTCGTACAGAACTCTCAAGATATTGGCTCAATATAAATAATAATTACTATATTTATATTCCATGACCTAGCTAAGTGAGCATTGTCGTGCTCTTTCTTAAAGGTACATATGAAATATAGACTACAATAATGCAATTTGTGTATTCTTCTATTTTTCCCCAGCAAACTCCAGGGAAAAAAAAGGTCCAGTATCACCATGTCTTGTGCAGCATATGGTAAACAGCTTTGCTATGTCATCTTCCATAAACATCTGATATTTCAGTTCACATCGGGACTGCAGTTACTCTTCTCATACCAAAGAGACCACAATCACTTTCTAGAGGCAAATTATTTGAAATACATTCAGAAACCCACACAAATACTCTGACAGATGCTTCTTGATTGCACAGAGAAACACGAGCAGAAGCTGCAGTAATACAGGAAGAAGAAGAAAGCATTAAAACACCCTAGATAAAAGCCCAAATTTCTTCTTTGACGCATCCCTCATCATCTCTACCGAATGTCTGGACTAAATATAGGCCATTAACTTACCTTTTGAGTTGCTGATTAGATGATGGCAAAAAGTAAACACACACCTAATTTGGAGGAGTTTTACAAAAATAGACGCGTACAAACATAAATAGATCTGCAAATGAGAAGGATGTTCAAGCATCCATCTTCTCACGTTTGCCCAGGTAGCGGTGGCATTTGCATTCCAGAGGCCAGTTGCAGCCCCAGCAGCTCCATGACAAAAAGAACACTCCAACACCCCAGTGACGTTGGGGTATGACCAGGTACGACTGCCATAATTCATTCGCAAGACCAACTATATTCCAAGAAGGTAGAAAAAACCAGATGACAGAGCTTTCTTAAATTTAAATTTTTAAACTACGACTTATCCTGTTCCTCAGGCCTGTAATGCTCAATCAACAGAAGCTGTTCTTGATTTTTCTGGCTGCACATATCTAGTTTTCGTATTACAGATTTAAAGTACACCCTTTTGCTGTCATATTCAAAGAGTGTACATTGCTTCCCACATTGTGCATGTCTCCTCCTCATTCATCCCAGTCTGAGATGATAACTAAAAGCAAAACCCAAACCCCAATTCTCAAATAAATCTTGCTTCACTGGAGTTTAAGTCTGTCCTTTTGTGCTAAATTGCAACCTCAGTGCGGCGTCCAGCAAAGCCATGAGGTTTGGCTCATCCCTCAGCCAAACCAGTCATCAAAAAAAAAAAACCAGCTAGGTTGGAAGGATTTTTTTTTTCCACTTCTCTTTCATTGACTTGCTTGCTTGGGTCAGTCAGTGGAGAGACAGCTGGCACGGAGAAAACATGTTAATAATTCCCTGCACTAGTAGGATAACATTTGACTCGGCTGATGCAGACCACAGACTGTCTGCAGCGGTGGAGACTATTTTAAAAGAAGCTATAAAGCCCCATGAAATGTGCACCGTGCCAGCAAGCCTGCTGCTTCAGCTAACGGTTCTGCCACTTCCTTTGGCAATGCCAAACATTTAACGGACGGCTCGCTCCCTTGCTGCTGCTCGCGCAGTACAGGATGGTATTTGTTTTGACTGCAAAATTAGAAGGTAGCAAGCTTTATGGTAGCATGTAAGCACAGCAATTCTTTCCCACCCCCATGGCTTAGTATTTCTGCATGGTTACTTGGACACTGATCAAGAACTGGCATAATTCCAGTTCCACCAGAAACAACAATATAAATCTTCCCGTCAGGGAAAATTATCAAGTTTAAGAGATGTTCCTTGACCTCATAGTTATCTCCACACTATTATTTACATTACGGTAGCACACGGAGGCTGTGCAGAGACCAAGGTCCCTCAGCACTTAGCACTCTGCAGACACACAATAAGACCCTGTTCCTACCTCGAAGAGCTGGCGCTCACAACTCATGCTTCACACCACGGTGAGGTGACCTGCCCAGGGCCACCCAGTGAGCCTGCGGCAGAGCTGAGAGCCCTGAACACCGGCCAGTGCCTGGCCCTGGTTTCATCAGTCAGCCTCTCAGAGAGACAGCACCTCCAGAGCAGTGCTGCTCACACAGGCATGAAAGGCAGCGACTGAGCTTTTCTGAAGAACACGGAGCCAGCAACCAGAAGCACAGCAAGGCAGCTGGAGCAGCCTCACACTGCTGTTCTGAGCTTTACTTCCCCGTACTGGTTCCTTGCAGCCACCAAAGCAGACACTCGGTCCGTTTTTCCCCAACAGCAGCAATAGTTGGAAGCTTGTGCCTCCAGATGCTAGTCCCCAAATCAGAGAAGCAGCAGTGCTGTGAGCATCTTGCCCAGACCTCCTTACAACAGCAGGAGAGGTTTAGTGCACTATTACACTTTGACGCAGCCTTGAAGACTGAGGGTTGTACCCATTTCATTCTACAGCTGTAAAAAGTACAGGCTACACCACCACTTTTCCAGAAGGAAACAAAGCTGGTGGATGCCTTCCTTTTCCTCCTGCTCTACCTTCCTTTCCCTTCACAGCTCCGTAAAGGAACTGAACTTGAGGCAGCTTTCACTACCTCCTAACTCCATGTCAGCAGGGGATATTCTCTTCAAACACAAGGAATGCGAGATTTCAGACCAAGACTCGAGGACAGCCGAAATGGCTTTGTCAGCCAACACTGCCCTGGCAGACACACACCCCCCCCCATATACAATACGCCCCCTCTCAGGACCCTGGGATGAAGGATTTGCACCTGGCTTCACTGCAGGAAATGGAAATTTGGCTTTGCAGTGAGTGCCCCTGTGGCACACTGCAGCTCTGCTCTCTGAAAGTCCATTCAGCTGTCCTCATTGTCTCCCACATCATTAATTCCACACATCAGAGATCTGCTTTCATGCGTATCATTTTGAGCACAGCCCAAATAACATCCTGAGACTGGGAGATGCAACTGTGTCCTCAACTTACCTCTGCATGAGGCAGGGGAAAAGTGGTAATAAAAGATTAAGGCAGTTCCTTGGCTTTTGACTTGGTTAGTTTAATGTTCAGTAGATTATGCAGACGGATTTCCCACCCTTGGTCTCTCCTTGGCTGTTTAGGAGCAGGTGTTTCCTCAGTAAGCAGCCTGTGGGTTCCTAACCACTAGATAAGAATCAGTCAGAAGTAACTGGTAATTTCAAGGGCCTTCAGCGCGGATACTTACTCAGTGCTCCCTACAAATCAGGCTGCTTTAAGACATCTCACATCATACCTTCAAACTCAGGGGTACCCAAAAGTCACTTCACCTTGACTATAAAAGCACTGAGGACTTTTATAAGCGGTATTTCAGGCACCACAGATCAAATGTGGTCTGTCTGATAATTACAGGCCAGAGAACTGCTCTCCGACAAGGTGTTAATGCCATGAGAAGCACCTTCTGAACAAGTCTGAGAAGCATTTTGATGCATGTCACACACCTCCTGCCACACACAAATCATTTGGGGCTCAACTGCTTTCTAAAGGCTGCAGTTTCAAGTGCAAGGAGTGATGTTTCGCACTGTAACAAGTTCACTTTCATTGCCTGAATTTACTTCTGAGGACAGTTGAAATAAACGGCCTCAGTAATGGATTAGGTACAGCTGATCTTGTTTTAGAGGGGGAAGACAGAGCGATTTCTGGACATTCCTTGCAGCCCTAATTTTTGTGGTTCTCTGAAAACATAGAGGCAAATTTTAACTCAGATATATGCTGGCTCTNTTGCAGTCTCAGTGCAGGGAGTGATGTTTCACACTGTAGAAAGTTCATTTTCAAAGCCTGAATTTACTTCTGAGGAGAGTTTAAATAAATGGCCTCAGTAATGGACTGGGTACACTTGATCTTGTTTTAGAGGGGGGAGACAGAGTGATTTCTGGACATTCCTTGCAGCCCTACCTTTTGTGGTCCTCTGAAAACACAGAGGCAAATTTTAACTCAGATATATGCTGGCTCTGTGTGAGCTAGAGAAGGAAGGAAAACTGTAAGCAGTTAAAGAGTTTAAAAGGTGTTGGGCTGCTGCAGCCTTCATTTTCATAACGAAGATTTGGCACAGAAAGGAAAGTGTTTTGAATCACAAGCCTGGGCAGAGTCTGCTCGTGCCATTTCTTCCTAGAGGGGAAANCCTACCTTTTGTGGTCCTCTGAAAACACAGAGGCAAATTTTAACTCAGATATATGCTGGCTCTGTGTAAGCTCTTGAGTTACACACAGGTTTCTTAACAAAGCTAGAGAAGGAAGGAAAACTGCAAGCAGTTAAAGAGTTTAAAAGGTGTTGGGTTGCTGCAGCCTTCATTTTCATAACGAAGATTTGGCACAGAAAGGAAAGTGTTTTGAATCACAAGCCTGGGCAGAGTCTGCTCGTGCCATTTCTTCCTAGAGGGGAAAGGAGGAGATGCAATGTGATTACCTTGCATGACCCATGAGGTCGAACCCACAACATCTCGTAATCAGAACAGCCAGAGAGAAGCCAGACAGCAGGCAGCCAAGGTTTACAGAGGAAAGAGAGAAGGCAAACCTGCTCCTGAGCATATGTTCTCTCTTACGTAGTGCACTACAACACACTGAATACTTATTTTCCAATTTCTGGCACTTGTAGGCGTTACTGCAGTCCCCCAGAAGCCCAAGTGCAGCAGAAGCCCTGCAGCCTTGGCCATTAGGCAAAAAGGAAGCGCTGGGAAGATGCTGGCACATCACCACTTTCTATATGAGCTCCCAACATGCCAGTAGCAGGAGGTGGGGGGGGACACCTAGGGGAGACAGGAACATGGCTGAAGGCACATTGGAAACATGGTATAAACCACAACACAGGCAGCAACTCTGTCCTCCTCTGTGATTCAGTAACCACTTCAAGCCCCATCCTGCAAAGTGCTAAGCAACTTTCCCCTCTCGATAAGCTGTGCAGCTTCTGTGGCTCAGCACCTCTCCACAAAGGCTTCCACAGACTCATCACCCACAAGATACAACTAATTGGTCAATAAAGATAAATTTGTTTCTAAAATTCAGGCAAAGACAGAACCAAACTGAAGCTCTTCACACTTTCCGCTCCTTCTACCGGGGTCAACCCTTTCTCCAGCTCTCTGTTAGGGAGAGATAAAACTACAAAGGAGGTCAAGGGCTAGATGTCTGGGGCTGCAGAGCCTATTCAGACTGATCAGACTTGTGGATGCTCCCATTGTTGCAGTTACAATAGCTATGATAGCTGATCTAGTCAACCCTACCCAGCCCTGAAGATACATTCTGCCACTGCAGAATTGCTGCAGAAGTGATCCCAGCTAGAGGAGTCCCAGGGTAAAAGCATAAGGAGTGCAAGAGCATGAAGATCTTGTTCTTTTCATTACATTTCCTAAAACAACACAGATATAAATTGGAGGTAGTCAAGAAGGGGAATCCCCATGTTTACAAAACTGTTGGCCAAGGAAGGTGAAAAAGGTCTGATGATCCCAAATTCAAATCTTGCTGATGGGCACAGCAGAAGACTCTAAAGACTCAACCACAATTTCTTCAGATCAGCCAGTTCTGCAAATCTAGAGCCAGAGGTGTCTACTGGATGTCACCTATGTCACTCTGCCTCTCAAGGTTTCATCTTAAACTTCACAGACAGAATCTACTGTTCCATGTCTATTCACCTTTCCTTATGCATTCAAATCCGTACTTCAAGAGCAATTAGAACAACGGATCCATTTGTTCACTTGGCAGTCACCTCTTATTATTATCCTTCATGTCAGTATTCCCAGTTGCCATCTAAGTGGAAGACAACCTGTGTGACAGCCTGATGTTGTAACAGACTTGGTGGCACAGGATCTTTGGATTCCTGTTCACAATGCTGCCACCACACACAAGGAGGAAAATTTCACTTCCTGGGAGCTGCTAAGACTAAAACATACACCTAAAAGTCCAGGAGCAACAGGTCCATCCTAGATAAACCGCCAAAGCAACAAGCAAGCAGGCTGACATTGTTAATCATTTCAGTACTGACCGATGACGCTGAACAGTCTTAACTTGATACTCATTGGCTTCAGCAGAAACCAGCCTAGGGCTCCTTTTGCTTACTTTCCTTCAGGAAGCGGAGCTGGTGGCATGAAACAGATACAAATACTACTGAGCAGATAAACTCAGTAGTATTTGAAGAGGAAACAGGCAGTTAACTTGCGCTCTGGGAGAAAGCAAAACTTAGTGAAAGTCAGAAGGCGGAGGAGGAATTAATAGAGCGAGGAGATAGGAAGTTAAAGCTTCAGTTTGAAAATGTGATTGACCACAGGCAGCTGTTAAATGCTGCATCATACACACCCACTCTGCTTTTCTGAGCTACAAATAAGAGCAGGGGGAGAGAAGCCCTGGAGTGGTTCATCTCAGCTTGGTCACCCATTATTGCTGCCACGCAGAAACATGCAGAAGGGACCATCACACACTAGACACTGTACAGGACTGTACACATCATAGGAGAACACAGCCTCTGCTCATGACAGGTATTACAGGTGGGATGGCAAGATGGAATAAAAGCTGAAGCCTGACTGACTGCTAGGGCAATGAATTGATGGGTTGAACACATCAACTTCACTGTGTTTCATCAGGATGTGCCTAGACATCAACTGCACTTTGATCAAGAGGCTCCACTGCCTTGACTAGGACCACGTACAACACAGCATGCACAGAGCCTCTGCCCAAGGGAACGAGCAGTCCAGAGAGGCCAGCAAGGAGGCACAAATTGGCAAGATGTAATGGTCTTAAAGAGATAAACTAAAGAGGAAAAAAAAAATCATAGTTCAGATCAGTAACACAACCCACCTCCCTCAAGGCTCTGTCTCCTAATTCCACTCTGTTCACCTATTACTTTGCAGCCCAACTTCTCGAAAGCATGACTTATCCAACACACGATTCTACTGCTGACTGATCAACTCTGTGACTCCAGAAATCAGTTTTGCAAATTTCAGGTCAGCAAATCCTATTTCAGTTACAATATTTAAAAAAAGAAAGACCAACAACAACAAACCAAACAAGCTTACTCTGGCACCGACCCAAGTTTCAGATGATACGTGCATAACAGAAGCACTTAGGTACACTCATTAAAGCATAACGCAGCAACATCCACACAGGCTTCAACTCCTAATGGGATTACTGTATGTCTACACCCTCGCTGGGTTTCCTTTTGCTGCTTTTTAAAGGATGTGATTTGCACAGTTAAACATTTGAGTTCTGAAAAAGAGTTTGCCCGTCCCCTTTTTAATCAGCATAAGGTGCTCTGTGTACTTTTACAGTATAAGAAAAAAAAACCAAAACCTCAAACTCACTCATTTGAACCATTATATAGTGAATAAATTATATACAGACTTTCCACAACAGGTTTTGTCTTCATTCTTTCTTTTTCTGCACTTTTATTCAAAAAAAAGAGAGATTATTGGACATGAAGCATTTTGAAGAAAAGGTGAAAACCAAAAAGCCAAGAGCTTGAATACTTCCCTGCTGGGCAGAACATCTCTGAGCTTCTGTTCTACCTGCAAAGAATTATGAATAAGACAGCTACAAACCAGGCTGCTGACACCTCAGTTCAGTTCTCAATGCCCCATGCTGTAGGCTTGTCAGTTCCCCACTTGTAAAACGGGGATATGAATATTTCCTCTACCATCTACAATTAAAGTCATTAGTCTTTTCCCGTGCATTTATGCATTAATTCCCTCAGTGCCGTGGTTACACCAAATTGGAAGGGGAAAAAAGCAAACAAAGAGCAAACTGTATTTACAAGGTATTCAACTACCGTAACTTTAGGTTTCTGGAAACACGTAACAGTTCTTTACCCAGTACAACACTAGTTGTCACTTGAAGGAATTGCAAAGCTAAAAATGCCATCTGGCTTTATCCCTCTCCCCACACAGCAGCGCTCTGTAAACATGTTTCTAAAAGATAAACTACAACACCCAAGAGGTCCTTCCCAGCACCTGTTAAGGAGGGGGGTTTACGTACGGCTGAATTCCACTTTTAACTGAATTTTAGAGGCTACACCGAGCAGGTTACCTCCTCTTAATGAAACTAAGTACAGAAAGTTTTCTGAGCCAAGTATAAAATACAGAGCCCTTGCAAATATCACTCAATTCCTAATTATTACCTATTTAGAAGGCTGTTTTCTGCTCTGTGTACCTAACAAGCTATACTGCAACTCTCCCTTACACCACCAACGCATGACTATATATCAGCACTATTAACAGCATTTACAAGTGCTACAGATGTTATCCTTAGGCGTAGTTCCATGCACACTTCAACAGAGAAGAGAGACTTCTAATAAACAGGTACAGATCCATATGTTAGCTTGTATGAAGCATTTCACAGCACACAGCAGAACCAAATAACCACAGAAAATACCTTCTTTCATCAACAGAACCCCCCTTGCACACTTCTTGTGCACCTATGCTTTCTTCTAGTCTATTTTCTAGTTTACTTTTACATATTTAAATGAATAAAGTTAATATTTTGAGAAAGAATGTACAATGTATCAAAGAACGGACACTATAAATCATGCTCTGGGTTTACAGCTACAGCACTGCAACTTTCCCATGTGAAGTCCATCTAAATCAATATATGACAATCAAGTCAGGACAATGAAATGGAAGTGATTGAATTACCATGACATAAATACACTACTTGTTAGCTGAGCCACAGTAACATTATACTTGGTAATGGGGCAGAGTAAGTACACCCACCCACCACGTTAATTATTGCAGCTTAGCTGACACGGGATCAGTAACTCTTGGCTGTAGTAGCCCTCCCACTTGTGACCACCACTCATCCTCTACGCACGTTCCCCTACACAGGTTGCGTGAGCCTTATCTGTTTCCAAACCAATTTAAAGTGCCTTGTTTTTGAACGACAGTGTTCCTCGATAACTCCATGTGTTAACTTAAAGCAAATACAGTCAAGCAAGTGCAAAAGGCTGCATGCGGTCTGCTGTTTCTGTGGAAAAGTGCCACACTGATTTTCCTAAGGTCGGCCACATCCATAAACGTGCTCAGAT
Organism: Piaya cayana; assembly: GCA_013389865.1. NCBI lineage: Eukaryota > Metazoa > Chordata > Aves > Cuculiformes > Coccyzidae > Piaya > Piaya cayana. The sequence continues at coordinate 44,175 of WAAB01022667.1, forward strand.
AGACAAGGAAGGCACAGATCCGCTAAGATGTGAATAAAGTGTGATGGCAAAGCNATTGAACAAGGACAGTGTTCCTTGATAACTCCATGTGTTAATTTAAAGCAAATACAGCCAAGCAATGGCAAAGCTGCTGTCACTCCCTGACAGGGCATCAGCACGGTTTCCACTGCCTGAGTTTGCGCATCTGATGTAAACTCCCAAACACAATGCGAGAAAGGGGAAAAAATGGATCTTGGATTCTATTACCCCACCCTGCGCAGAGTACAGAGGCTGCCGAATCAGGGGAAGAGGGGCAGGTGCTCCTTACTGCCTAACACACCCAAGGGAGAAAGGCAGACTCCTCTCATGCACCCAGGGAACACTTCTCTCTCCACAGACTGCTTGGGGCCGACAGACAGGCTCCTCACAGGAGAAGCTAAGCTTCCACGCACAGAGCTCCTGCTGAGAGCACCCACAGCTTAGCTTCCTGCGCAGGGAGAACAGACAAGCCCTAAGCCTCTTTTAAACCTCCTGCATATGGATGAAGTTCAAGTCAAAGGGAGTATGACCATGAGAGTGTGGACACAAGTATCCTAATCTACTCCTGTGTGGCTTATTCCCATACAGGAAAGGAATACTCCTAGCACACAGGCTGATGCACAGTACTCACATTCAGACCAGCAAAAACCTGGGGGAGCAAACCCTCTTTCACACGGCACCTTGAAGAGCTGCACTTTAATGCCATTTCACAGTCCCTAAACAGGATGGTAGCAGCGAGAGAAAAGTCTCAAAAAGGCAAAAATTCCAGTAAGGAACAGCCTTCTCCACTATACCAACACACAATTCCTGCACATCCAGCACATAACACGCATGTGCTCGGTCTATCAGTGTAGCCCACAGTGCAGCACAGTTCCTAAACCAGCCTCAGTAAGCAAAAAGGCTGATACAACCTACATCCCCTCCCAGCAAAACAGCACAATACTGCAAACACTGCTCTTGCTTCCAGCCTAGCCTACTGACCAGTCCAGTCGTAGCAAATGGATCTCTCTCGCATTGATGGGTTTCAAGAAAGTGAGACCCTCACTCACTCCCCGTAACCTCCAAGGATAAGCTGGGAAGTTGAAAAGAAAGTCACACAAGGAAAAATGTGCATTTTCTTCAATACAGCTTGGGTTTGGTTACAACAGGTGAGTCAGTCCCACAAAGTACACCTCTGCTCATATATTTATGTCAGTGCACAAAGTCCCCTGTAAAAGTATCAGTGTGGCTGTATCAGGAAAGTGTTCCAAGTGTAACTGTCAAGAGTGGAACAGCTCTCAAGAGCAGGGAGTAAAACAACACTTCTTTTCTGTCTCTGTCTCTCTCTTTTTGATGATTCCCAAAGCACACCAGTGTAAATCAGAACTGAGTTTAAATCTCAAAGTCTGAAGCTAAACAGAATCTGCTCAGCCAGGTTATTTTGTTCTAGACCGGTCCCCACACCCAGAAATTTCACTTCAGACTGTCTTGCTATGCCTGTTGCATTGCTGGTGGAGAGTAGCATGTCCAACCCTTATCCCAGCAAATTAGTGAGAAAAAAGTTTCTTTTCCACCCAGGTTATCCATGACACTGAAATACTTCCAGGCATGATGGTGTCTTCTTATCAGCCTCAAGCTGGAAACAGACTGAGGCTAGAAAGGCGCAAAAGGAATCCAAAATAGAGGCAAGTGTTTATTCAGTTGGTATCTTATCAGTAAGAATGGGAGAAGGGAATGAGGACTAGCAGAAAAAGCAGCACATTAGGGTGAATTATCACACCACTCCCAAGAAGAATTTAAATCCCTCCAATGCTGGCTTCAGCAACAAGCGGGCTGAGGAGTTAGCAAGCCCCCAAAAAAGCTGTTCACCTCTGACAAGCACTAATGATTGACAAAAACACACTAACACANATTTAAAGTGCCTTGTTATTGAACAAGGACAGTGTTCCTTGATAACTCCATGTGTTAATTTAAAGCAAATACAGCCAAGCAAGTGCAAAAGGCTGCATGTGGTCTGCTGTTTCCGTGGAAAAGTGCCACGCTGATTTTGCTACTAAGGTTGGCCAGATCCATAAACGTGCTCATATAGACAAGGAAGGTGCAGGTCTGCTAAGATGTGAATAAAGTGTGATGGCAAAGCTGCTGTCGCTCCCTGACAGGGCATCAGCACGGTTTCCACTGCCTGAGTTTGCGCATCTGATGTAAACTCCCAAACACAATGCGAGAAAGAGGAAAAAAATGGACCTTAGATTCTATTACCCCACCCTGCGCAGAGAGCAGAAGCTGCCAATTCAGAGGAAAAGGGGCAGGTGCTCCTTACTGCCTAACACACCCAAGGGAGAAAGGCAGACTCCTCTCATGCACCCAGGGAACACTTCTCTCTCCACAGACTGCTTGGGGCTGACAGACAGGTTCCTCACAGGAGAAGCTAAGCTTCCACGCACAGAGCTCCTGCTGAGAGCACCCACAGCTTAGCTTCCTGCGCAGGGAGAACAGACAAGCCCTAAGCCTCTTTTAAAGCTCCTGCATATGGATGAAGTTCAAGTCAAAGGGAGTATGACCATGAGAGTGTGGACACAAGTATCCTAATCTATTCCTGTGTGGCTTATTCCCATACAGGAAAGGGTACTCCTAGCACACAGGCTGATGCACAGTACTCACATTCAGACCAGCAAAAACCTGGGGGAGCAAACCCTCTTTCACACGGCACCTTGAAGAGCTGCACTTTAATGCCATTTCACAGTCCCTAAACAGGATGGTAGCAGCGAGAGAAAAGTCTCAAAAAGGCAAAAATTCCAGTAAGGAACAGCCTTCTCCACTATACCAACACACAATTCCTGCACATCCAGCACATAACACGCATGTGCTCAGTCTATCAGTGTAGCCCACAGTACAGCACAGTTCCTAAACCAGCCTCAGTAAGCAAAAAGGCTGATACAACCTACATCCCCTCCCAGCAAAACAGCACAATACTGCAAACACTGCTCTTGCTTCCAGCCTAGCCTACTGACCAGTCCAGTCGTAGCAAATGGATCTCTCTCGCATTGATGGGTTTCAAGAAAGTGAGACCCTCACTCACTCCCCGTAACCTCCAAGGATAAGCTGGGAAGTTGAAAAGAAAGTCACACAAGGAAAAATGTGCATTTTCTTCAATACAGCTTGGGTTTGGTTACAACAGGTGAGTCAGTCCCACAAAGTACACCTCTGCTCATATATTTATGTCAGTGCACGAAGTCCCCTGCAAAAGTATCAGTGTGGCTGTATCTGGAAAGTGTTCCCAGCGTAACTTTCACAAGTGGAACAGCTCTCAAGGCCAGGGAGGAAAACAACACTTCTTTTCTGTCTCTGTCTCTCTCTTTTTGATGATTCCCAAAGCACAGCAGTGTAAATCAGAACTGAGTTTAAATCTCAAAGTTTGAAGCTAAACAGAATCTGCTCAGCCAGGTTATTTTGTTCTAGACTGGTCCCCATACACAGAAATTTCACTTCAGACTTTCTTGCTATGCCTGTTGCATTGCTGGTGGAGAGTAGCATGTCCAGCCCTTATCCCAGCAAATTAGTGAGAAAAAAGTTTCTTTTCCACCCAGGTTATCCATGACACTGAAATACTTCCAGGCATGATGGTGTCTTCTTATCAGCCTCAAGCTGGAAACAGACTGAGGCTAGAAAGGCGCAAAAGGAATCCAAAATAGAGGCAAGTGTTTATTCAGTTGGTATCTTATCAGTAAGAATGGGAGAAGGGAATGAGGACTAGCAGAAAAAGCAGCACATTAGGGTGAATTATCACACCACTCCCAAGAAGAATTTAAATCCCTCCAATGCTGGCTTCAGCAACAAGCGGGCTGAGGAGTTAGCAAGCCCCCAAAAAAGCTGTTCACCTCTGACAAGCACTAATGATTGACAAAAACACACTAACACAGCAAAATACTGTGGAATGAAAAGCTTCAGACGCCTATATCCTTCCAAAATGTCCTGACAGCTCACTGAGGAGCACAGCAAACAATGGCTCCTTCCTCATTCCCAGAACTCTGTTGCTTACAGTGGTGTTCTGGGCTATTACTGGAGAATAATGCAGCAATTAAACAAAACAAAACCAACCCACACAACCAAACATACAGTTCACGGTAATGATTGGGAAACCCACTGTGGATTAATGAATTTTGCAAATTGGCAAAGAAGGAATAACTAGGATTAAAGAGAGACAATCAGCAACACAGAGATGCAAAACGCTCTTTGTTCATTTATTTAGCAAAGTGTAGTTCCATCTGCACTGAAAGCGTAGGATAGTTTACAAACTAGTCAGAGAGTAATATATTTTGTAAAAGTAATTAAGCCTTTGAAACATGAAACCTCACTACATCACTCAGCTGCTGCTGAGGAGAGGGATTTGACTCCTGAGTTGTTTGTGCTGTCAACAGAGTGATCAGGCTCCCAGATTACTCCAGGGAGAAGGAGCGAGATTCAAGGAGTGCAGCAGGGCTTGGCTGGAAACCAACAACCCACTGCACAAGTTCCTCTGCCCGCTAAGGTAAGAGGTAAATATTAAACAGGGAACTTCAGAATTCGCACCAATTGAAAGACGCATCTGGAAAAACTACAGGAAGCTCCCGCCTTCGCCAAGGGAAACTGCTTTATCTGTGTGCACCGTCTGCAGCTCAGCAAGGGAACGGAGCCTCAGGTCAGGTAGGCTGGACATGGTTTGTGGACACCAAGAAACTCAGGAAAGAAGCTTTTTGCTTTTAAGAACTGTGATTTACGTCCTTGTACCCAGTGCAGTTAAAACAGTGCAGAGAAACATGAGCTATGGAGCCAACTGAAATACTCAGTCACAGACAGAGTTAATAAAACTGACCCTTTAGAGACAGATAGTGAAAAACCACTGCTGCCTAGCACACATACTGAGCTGGAATATGAGGCTTCTCCAATGTTTTTCTTCTAAATATTTTTTTAAAATGACAAGAACTAAAGTTGTTTAAGGCACCTCGGTGCTTAAATGACAGAAGTTTTATTTCCAGAAGCAACAGAGCCTGTTTTAATTTGAAGTTAATAGAACTAACACTCCAAAGTCAGTTCTGAGAACAAACCTCAGACACTTGACACGGCACACTCATTCTTTCTTAATTTAAACTCTGCGTGCACAGGTCACTAAAATGCAAAAGTCTTTAATCACAACTGCTACCGTCTCAGCACTGAGCACTACACAGGCAGTCGGTATAGAGACAATATTGCAACCAAGCTTACACTGAACTTGAATTAGACTGTAACCCTCTGCCCAACCCTTCTATGAAGCATTGTTCCAAAGCACTAAATACACGCATGAGTGAGTATCTTTAACCAGTCTGGACAAAAGCAAAAGAAATACACAATCTTAATGTTTATTCTTCCCAAAAAGGAAGGCTGTAAGGCCAGAAGTTGCTGTTTCAGCAGGAGCCTCCCAGTGTATTATGAAAAACTCCCCAAACTTCTGTGCTAACCAAACAAGACACCCTGCAGCCTCCTTACGCTGGGATCTGCAGATCAGAAGGCAGGACCTCACATTCACAGTGCACTCAAGTGCCTGGGTAGCTGTACACAACACAGATTGAGAGGTTTTTTTGCTTGTAAAGCAACCAGACTGCTTTGGGGATTTCTTGTTTGTTTTGATTCAGGTCTATTTATTCCACACTTCTCACCCATATACCGCAGCACATATGGGAGTCACCGAGTCCTCTAATACCTTGTGAATTAAAGACAAGAGTTTCAGCTTTAAACCTATATTCCCAGTTTAATTTAGAGACACCCCCTCAGCACACTCGCATACACTGAACACATTAAAAATACTAACAAGTATATTAAAAAAAACCCAAAACAGTTCTTCAACAAGGAAGAGTAGGTGTGCTTTGCTAATTGTGTCACCCCATAGGGCTATTTACCAGCACCAGGAAAATTAAACAAACACTCAAATAAATAAACATTCAAAGTATTAGTGAAGCCATCACATTTGCTTATCCAAAAGAAGTTTATTTTAGTAACTTTTGATTCTCAAAGACAGCAGGATGGGCACATCCACACTCCGCAAACCGTCCCCAAACCTCGCCAAACACAAGCTCCACGTTGTCAAAAGTCATTTCCCTGTTAGCACCCGCCAGCCTGAGCTGTGCGGCTCCGACACGCACACAGACCCACGACCCGAACACTGCAGCTTTGTTCGAAAGCGAAACCAAGCAGACTACGAATAAAGCCCGATCCCAGCGCCCTGGGAGGCGCAGGCACCAAACAAGTAAGTTATAAAGGCAGGAAAACGGCGGCCGAGTTCTGAAGTTTAGCATTTTATTATTGGTAGCGTTATTTATAGCGTGACACATCTATATATAAATCTGTGATCTGCGGTTCTTTTTATGCCAATAAAGCGTATCAAGTTTAGGTGAGGAAGCCTCGGTTTCCATTTATTTGCGGGAGCGTTGGGTAAACACCAGGTAGGGACCCGTGCATGTGCAGGGACAGACAGACACACGCGTGCAGGACAGACACACAACAAACACACTTTTTGGCACATCACGCAGAACTTTTCCCTGATCCCAGATCCCCATCCCAGTCGCTGGAGCCACCAGGAGCTTCGGTCCTGGTCTTGTATCCCCATCCTGTATCTTGGCCACTGGAGCCACCTGCAGCTCCAACCCCGATCCCCAATCCCCATCCCGATCGCTGGAGCCAACCACAGCCCCAGTCCCGGCTCCGTATCCCGAATCCCCATCCCACATCGCGGCTGCTGGAGCCGCCCGCAGCCCCGGCCCTGATCCTGGATCCCCATCCCGATCGCTGGACCCACCAGCGGCTTCAGTCCTGGTGCCGGATCCCCACCCTGCATCCCGGCCGCTGGAGCCACCGGCAGCCCCAGTCCTGGATCCCTATCCCGCATCCCAGATCTCCATCCTATATCCCGGCCGCTGGAGCCGCCCGCAGCCCCGGTCCTGGCTCCCCGTCCCGATCGCTGGACCCACCAGCAGCTTCGGTCCCGGATCCCCATGCCGCATCCCGGCCGCTGGAGCCGCCCGCGGTCCCGGTCCCGGTCCCGTATCCCCATCCCACATCCCAGATCCCGAACCCCGATCCCGGATCCCGGCCGCTGGAGCCGCGCACCGCCAGGAGCGGGAACTGCCGCCGCTCGATCCCCTCCCAGTTTGTTTTTCCCCCTTTTCCCCCTCTCGCCGTCTCTCCCCTCCCCGGTTTTCCAGCGCTCCCGCAGCTCTCCTTTCCCTCGCCCCTAATTTCCCCGTTCAAAAGATGGCGGGCAGGGCGAGCGAGGGAGGGAAACGAGGGAGAGGAGGAGGGGGAAGAAGGAAAACAAAACCAAAATAATAGGAAAGAAGGAAAGAAAAAAAAAATAAATAAAGCCTCCTCTCCTGCGCGGGGCTCGGCGGGGCCGGGGCTGCGCCCGTCGCGGCTCTCGGGGCGGGAAGGGGAGGGGGGAGCAGAAGATGGAGAAGAAGCGGCAGAAGAAGAAGAAGAAGCAGAAGAAGCAGAAGAAGAAGAAAAGGGTGGGCAGGGAGGAAATCAATGGGCAGGCTGCAGGCAGCCCCGCCGCGCTTTGTTGCATTGTGGCGGCGCACAAAGGCTGCGGGGAGCGACGCGGGGCTCCGGCGAGGAGAAGGAGCGAAAAAAAAAAGAGAGAGAGGAGAGGGGAGAGAAAGGGGGTGGAAAAAAAAAAAGAAGAAAATCAGCACTGGCCTTTCCCAAGTGGGTTTTGCTTTCCTCCCCTTTCTCTCCCCCCCCCACCTTAGAAACCGTGTCCCAGTGCTAGCGACGCACACCCGAGCATCTAAGGAATAAAGGGAAAGATTAAATAGATTACTTTGCCCCGGCAGCTCCAGCAACGTTTGCCTTATAGTCCCTCCAGTTGCTCTTCTTTTTATCCTCGGCAAGGCAGTATAATAGATGCGCTAAAGCGCCCGAGAGCTCATGCGCCGGGGCGCAAGGCCATGTGGGGCCCGTAGTCCCGGGCCAGCAGAGGGGAGTGGTGGCCTCTGGCCCCCGGACTACAAATCCCAGAAGCCAGCAGGGTTACTCCCCCCCTCCGCCTTCCCCGGTCCCGGCCCCTGTTCCCTCCCCGGACCGGCGGGCAGGGAGAGAAACAGCGGGGGTGAAGCCCCGGTCAGCGGGGAAAACGCCCCGAACGGTTGCGGGGAAGGGGAGGGGAACGGTGATAAAGCCACCGGGGAGGGGCTGGATGGGGGTTCCCCCCACGCCAGGGGAAAAACCCGGCTCCCATTCCCTTCCCCACCCGCCTCCAGCTCCAAAAGCACAACCAGAGCCTTTAAAAGTACCCCGGGGGGCCTTGGGGTCCCGCTCAGCCCCGCGGTTGGAACCCACGCGTGCTGCTAAATCGAGTGTCAAATCACAACTAAAGGAGCTGCCTTGGTCTTTCCCCCCCCTTCCTCCCCTTTTCCTATTTTTTTTTTCCTCCTTGTTTAAAACCGCGGTTTGCATTGGGTAATGCGCTCTCACATTTATTACGCAACGGCTAATACGGGCTGCAATAAAAATAGAGCTACCAAGGCGAGTAGCGAGAGGCAGAAAAGAGATGCAGCAAGAAAACCCACAACCTGATGTGGTTCGCACTGGGTAGTGCACTTGAGGATCTTGTCAACTGCTTGGAAGCAAGAAAAATAATGTAATGTATACAATAAAAGCAGAATATGAATGTTACAAATACACCTACCATCAAAGCATCAACAAACATGAGTATTGTTATAAGCGCAAACACTTCTCAAATCCCACAAGCACTCCCCAAATGCTCCCCAGGCCCTACAAGTGCTCCCCAGACCCCGCAAACACCCCCCAAATGCTTCCCAAACCCCATAAGCACTCCCCAAACCCCACAAGCGCTCCCCAAATGCTCCTCAAACCCCACAAAAGCTCCCCAAATGCTCCCCAAACCCCACAAGCACTCCCCAAGCCCACAAACTCAACATCCTATATACTGAATCAAATCTAGAAATGCAAATAGAAGTTTTTAAAAAAAAGATAACTAATAACCCCAAATATTATACGATTGCTGCAGCACAAAAAGAAAGAAAATAGAAGCCATTGGAAAACAGAAAGGAAACAGAACCATTGGAAGACAAGCTAATCCAGGAGAAACATGTGAGCACCAACATAAAATAAGTAGTTATGGGGTCTCTCTGTGGACACATATGCCAGCAGAGGCTGCCACGCTGCTTGTTACACAGACAGGCATGCAATGATGCCAATTAATAAGTCGGTTTATTATAACCATGAGGTGGAGACAGTTTTACTGGAAGATCTCATTTCCAGAAGATTAGCTTTTGAAAAATGCGACCAACGGGGCTGAAATTTCTCAGGAGGTCTGATATAATCGGTAAGGTTGGGGTTTGAACAGGGAAGAGGACAGATGCTCAGGAAAATGCCTCTTAGCAGCATGGGGCTGCGTGAGAATGAAGTTTTGCATTGCCTTAAACAAACCCAAGAAAAAATGAGGTTTTTTTGCACTGAACTTCAAGGCTTTTGCAACTTCAGGAGCTAGAAACTTGCTCACAGCCATCCTGCACTTGGATATATTTTGTACAGCATTCAAAAGTGTGTCTCATCCAAACCCCACACTTGGTCAGTGTGTGCCTCAGACTTCCCTCTGCCACAGGTACCTGTAAGTTGGCCTTTTTGGCTCACCCACCAGGTACCCAAAAGTCTTGATATGTGAAAAGTACCAGGTCAGTTCTTCTGAATGCACTGTCCTGCTCAAATACTTGATCCACGTGGATAAGCAGGGTATACATTTATGAATGCTATAACATACACAGACATCAAAACATGAACTTGGTCAAAAAGCACCTAAATAAAAACTGCTGCTGCTTTAGGGGCTGGCTGACAGGCTGTAGCTTTTCAAGGGACTGGGGCAGGGGGAAATCAGCTGAGTATTCCTTGTGAACACTCAGGAAAAACGTACACCTTTCACTCCAAAGACTCATCTTCAGCTGAACCACAGTCGGAAAGTTTGATTTGTAAATGTATTTATATTTTCATTTTAGATAAAATCCTGCAACAAAGAAGTGTGTTGGCTGAAGGGTAAGATTTGGCAGCATTAGAAGCAACTGAACAGGGGGGTCTCATAATACAAACTGTTCAGCAAGATGCAGAAAATGCAGTGGGAGGGCTGAGCAAAATGGGAAAGTGCAGGCAAGAGGGCAGAAACCAGAGAACCTACGAGGGTCCCTGCAAGAGCATAAAGCTGGCAGGGCAGTCACTTCACAGTGAACATGCACAAGTTAAAAACTGGATTTTGTTCTTCACTGCCAACCCACTTTTTAGAATAGTTTGGTGATAGAGAGTGTGACAAAACTTCAACCCCAAAGCAGTCTCTAACTAACACCTTATATTCCTTCTCTCACCCAGGTGGGTGTAAGACAGTTTTAGCCCAAACTGTTATGCTCACCATGCGTTAGGCAGAGCAGGTAAAACAATTCACATGAGAAACCGTCCCCAGAGATTTCACCAGTATCAGCTTTCAACCTGAAACATACAAGTCGCTCACACACCTACCTGTAGGTCTGCAAACTTACACCTGAAGAACCCAGTAGCATCCTCCAAGGGAATAGGAAAACATGTTCTAGGGAACCTTAAAGGCTATTCTATGCAAGTCAGTGAGTTTAGCTAATGGTTTAGCCAAACAGGCACAGGCTGACTTAGTTTGAATAAGCCCCATAGGAAACACAGCGAAATCAAATCGGAACAATTCAAGCACAAGTTACTGAGCCCGCTTGGACTGAAGAAAAAATACTTGCAATCTTTAAATTAATTTCCAAAGGGATTTTCTTATATTAGTTTTACACACAAGATGCAACAAACTGCCTGTTCTGAAATTCCTTAACTTCAGCTTTTCTACAAAAGACCACAGCAGTAGCTTTTTACTGTTTCTTCTCAAGCTCAGAGGAGCATCCAAATCCCACTGAAGGCCCTTTGATTACCCTCTGTGGTCTCTCCTGCACCTCCCATCACCCAATTAGCACCTTCTTAACTAACACCACAGTGTATTTATTCCTTGCCTTTGCACTACCCTTAACCCTTAGTGCACAGGGGTACATGCATCTTTCTGGGAAACTGTGCACAGGTTTTGACCTGAAAAAACTTATTTGTGTAAAACCAGAGTGGTTTTCAGGGCTGCTAAGTACCAACACTTTTTGATTCTTTGCTCTTGGTGTGCAGGGTAGGCCTTAAATCTTTTGAAAACAAAGGCGGGTGGGAGCAGAAAAAGCAGATACTTGTCGCTATGGGTCTGATGAGTTTTGTGAGAAATGGCCATGCTGTGCACCTAAGAGTGTGTAAGAGTAACCAGGGACTGCTGGCAACACTGACCTGGAGCACCAAGTTTTCTGAGCTTTGCTAGAAGTGTTAACTGTACATTTCTGATTCTTTACGTCACCCTTCAGTGCCCATTTCACCATCAAAGGTGTTAGTATTTGTACTTAGGGAATTACCAAGGGATTACAAGTGGAGAAGGGTGCTGAAGGGGTATGGATCCTGCATTAACAAGGTGTTCTGTCCTCCATCTCTGGTCGTGTCTGTAGTCATGCTGTATATTTACATGAACATGAAAAGCTGATGTAAGCTCCAAATGCCTCAGGGCAGGCAAATTTGGCCATTCTGACCATTTTTTTCAGCCATCAGCCACCATGGGCTCCAGGCGACCTCACCTATCAGCGGACTCAGAGCAGAGCCTGTTAACAGCAGCTGCTGTCTCTAGAGTGGATATTATTATACATCAGAAAGAGAGAATTTATTCAGTAAGAGTCATGTTTGGGAGAAAGAAATAGATTACATGACTCCGATCATCCCAGCGGCAGAGAGAAGGGTGTTGAACACAAAGGGATAAATGCTCTTATTACAACAGAGTCATCTTTACCAATGATTTTCTTCACTGTAGTGGCAGGATTTCCTCAATTGAGTAAGCGTTATTCAGTAAGTTAAGGATAACAGGACTAGGGCAGAGGTTTGAAACAATAATTGCAGTTTGTTCTGCTGTAGTACCTTTCATCTGTGGAATTCACAACAATGCAGTAATCCTCCTAAAAGCTTTCGTAGGTAAGGAAATATTATGAGCCCTGTTTTTCAGCTGAGGAAGCTGAGACGGAACATGACGATGCTGAGAATTATGGGCAGAGCCAGAAGTGGGGCTCAGCTCTTCTGACTCATACTTTGACGTTCTGAGAGCCTGGACTCCTCACAAGTTGGTGAGGCCACCCTGGCTACTCAGTGCCTATAGGACCTCTGTCTCTCCAGTGTTCACTCTTCATCTGGAAAAGGGAGAACAGAGTCCCTAAACAGGGAACCCAGGAGCTAGGATGTCTACAAGTCCCAAGAGGTACAGCCCAATGATAATTGATGGGAAGGCAGGAAAGAATTGAGGTATCCAAGACCCAGAGGATCTTGTAAGTGTACATCTGCAAATATGAGATTTGATTACGATCTAAATGCTGTCCTGGAGGCAGCCAATATCCAAAGGAGGGTCTGGAGTGGAATTAAATAATGTCCTTTCAGATTGGTGGCTCTCAAACCAGAGAGATGAAGAGCTTCCTCTGCAGTGGAGAGAAAGAGGACGAAGAGCACAAAAAAATATTCTGACTTTTACCAGGATGTAGCAATAAGCATTATTTGGAGAAGCTGGGATGCAGTGGGCTGCAAGTAAATATGATAAGAGGCAGAGTGAAGGCCTAACTATTGTGAGAGAGAAGGGACAGGATGACAGAGTCCAAGAAGTGAAAAGAAGCTACCAAGCAAATAAGTCTATGTATCTTTGGCCACAGTAAATATATTACTTTGGAAATGAGCTGCATTTAAATAGTTTTGTTACACATTCAGTGTGATGCAGAGACCTAGCACCTGCTGTTAACACAGTAGTTTGCACAGGTAAGCAAGCTTGTGAACAGTGTGTGCTACTGAGTTGGCAGTTTACACAAACAGATACTAGAACACGCTAGATTTCAGTTGGCTAAAGCCCTGATGGATTCCTGTGGGCTTTCTTACTTTTCCTCCTGCCTTCTTACAAAGAATGAGAGAAAGAAATAAAGGGATGCTCTAACTAAACAGGAATGCTTCCAAACATCTTGATTTCTAAATTATTATTATAAATATATTAAGATTTTACTGAAACTCTCTCAGGGATATGAGTTAATCATATTGAACTGTCCATTCACTGGACTTGCAACCATTTGCACCAGCCAGAAATGAAGCTCCTGATTCACGCAAGTGCTAAGAACCTGCTGCTCCAGTTGAAGTGGCTGGGAGAGGCAGGCTGTCATCACTTCTGGCAGTCAGACTGTGTGACTGTCTGGGGCACTCAAATCAGCAGCCTTTTATGCATTAACTTGGCTGCGACTTGCACTGGGGGAAATCTGCTTTGAATGATACATTGCTTGACACCACTACTGCATGAAGTCCTACCTTCTCTTCAAAATCATGGACTGTTCCTTAGCAAGTCTTTTACCGTCATGGAGCTTTATACACAAGAGTGTTCAATGATCTTGCTTTGAAAGAAGTTCTTCAACTTCCGTAGGTCCCTTGTGCCCAGGCTAAGTGTTTGTACACATCCCTCCCAGGGCAGAATGAATCCAACCCTACCTGCTCTCAACTGGGGTAAGATTTCCTAGTTTTAAATGAACAAACGCTGGCAGTGATGCAAGCGTTCATGCTCTAATGGAGGAGGTAGAAATATCAGCTTGGAAAAGGTTCAGTGTTTGTTTTTAAATCCCAGAAGAAATATCTCAATGCGATGTATCTGGGATTTAGAAAAAAAAAACAGAGCTGCATATTTGCACCTACACAGAAAGAGCTACATGTCAGAGATCAGCTGCTCTTTAAAAGCCCAAAAGATGCAGCAAGTCTCTCATGAGTTCTTTTTCTCTGTTTCTTGAGCAGCATGTAACACACAGTAAGCCTGTTTTGTGCTTCCTCTGTCTGCTCTGAGTCCCAAGCAAATAAAAACTTTGAGATTGCTAATTGTGCCAAAATACAAACATGGGCTTACACAGCTTGTAGGCTTAGTGCCTTATTACTCACCATAGCAAACGTAAGCACGAGCTCGTTTGCAGCAGTCAGGTTTAAAGAGCAGATCCAGCATGCACTGAAGTTAGTGGGAGCTTTTCCATAAGTATGAATGTCCTTTGGATCAAACCTGCAGGACTGGATTACTTCTGGTCTCAGCGGAACCTGTGACAGAATTATGTGTATGTCAGCAAGACCCATGGCCTCAGCTCTGTTTCTGACACCATTAAAGACATCCAAAGGGATCCCAGCACCACTGAAAGCAGCCACTTCCATATAGTCTGAGCCACTCCTGGATTTTTATTTCCCTTTCATCATTATGGGAAACTGCTCTTCCCCCAGAAAAGCTCAGACAGGTGTCTTTTCCAGTGTACTTGGCAGGTCACCAAGTTCAGGCTATTTTGAACCAAATGGAATGAAAGATTTTGTGAAGCTGAAGCCTGCCAAGACCCACTCTTTTCCAGAGAGGGAATTTCGACAGATACCACATCCTGCTGATCCCAGCTGTGGCAGCATGGCTGGGGGAGTAAGACTGACCCTTACAGATGACTCATAACCAAGTTAAATTTCATCCAAAGACAATGGCCTGTCTGTGTAAATCCTCAGGTACTCACACTATGCACTCATAAAGAAATGTCTCTGCTCACTGAGCTGCCTTTTTCTGCAAGGGTCGTGTTGTTAAAAACCTGATCTAGCATGTGACTGAGTACTTTGCCAAATAGTTTATCATACTTTAAACTTGTTTAAAAAAAAACTCAGGATACTTAAGACACTGAGGGGTTATTCAGGATTACGATTAATTTGCAGCTGAAGCTACAGCCTTCAGGTTCCAGAAATGCATTATTCAGAATAGATAAGTATTTTTAGACATATATATATATATATGAGGAGACTCCTGCCACACCCAAGGCCAGGCAGAGCTCCGGCTGCTGCTGCCCTCAGTGCTCGTTCCCCACAGAGCCGTGCCCAGCATGACCAGGGATGCCACACAGGGCTGGATGCAACTCTGGTGAGAGCCCCTCCACACCATACTATGCCAGCTGCTGCTGCCCTCCATCTTTGTGCCCCACAGAATCACAAGGTTGGAAAAGACCTCCAGGATCATCGAGTCAAACCATTCCTATTCATCACTAAACCATGTCCTCAAACTCACTCATCCACCTGTCTTTTAAACACCTCCAGGGAAGGTGACTCAATCCCCTCCCTGGGCAGCCTCTGCCACTGCCCAATGACCCTTTCCATGAAATACTTTTTCCTTATGTCGAGCCTGAACTTCCCCTGGTGGAGCTTTAGGCCATTCCCCCTTGTCCTGTCCCTTGTCACTTGCAAGAAGGGGCCAGCCCCCTCCTCTCCAGAGCCACAACACATGACAGTGGAGCTGCCCAGCATGATCAGGGATGTCACACAGGGCAGGATGGGACCCTGGTGAGAGCCCTTCCACACCACATACCACCCCTGGCTGTTTGCGCCCCACAGAGCCACGCCTCATAACAGGGCTGTGCCCAGCTCTCCAGGGCTCGGTGTGCTCAGGGACGCCACGCAGGGCTGGTGGAGACCCTGACGAGACTCGTTCCACACCACAGGGCTGGCAGGACCCTGGCTGCTGCCCACAGAGCCGCCCAGGGCCTCACCGTGGCGGGGCCGCGCGGGGCTTTCCCTCACCAAGTACGGGGGGGGGGGTGGCAGAGGGGGCAAAGGCGGAAGCGGAAGCTGCGCCCACAAGGCCACGCCCACGACAGTCAAGGCCTCACTGTAAGACGCCCGCGCATTAGGCCACGCCCACATGCATAACCCACGCCTACTCCCCCACCCCTTGAAGTACCCGCCTGCCTCATTAAAGCCCCGCCCCTTGGTAGCACACGTGACCAACTCCGGTTCCCTTTAGACCACGCCCCCTTAAAAACCACCCCGCCCACTCATTTAACGCCCCGCCCCCCCCCCCCTTCAAGNCCCCCTTAAGAGCCCGCGCGCTTCCTCTCCCTTTTTGTCTCTAGCCTCGCGCCGTAGCGCTCCTGGGAGAGAGCGGCATTGTGCGGGCTGCGGCCCGCACCGCGCATGCGCCATCCCGCATTCCCTCCCGCCTGACGCTCCCGGAGCCGCGGCTGCCACCACCGCGTCCCTCCTCCCCCCCCTCCCCTTCTCCCCTCCCGCGGCCGCGCTCCTCCTCCTCGCCGCCGCGGAGGAGGCGCTGCCGCCTCTAGCCCCCTTTTCCCCTCCCTCGTTTTCCCCTTTTCCCCCCCGGTAAGTCACCGCCGCGCTCCCGCACCGCCGTTCCCCGCGCGTCACCTCCCCTCGGGCTGCGCGTCGACCCCCTTCCTCCCCCCCGTGTCTCAATTGAGCTCGTCCGATACCCCCCCGGCCGTTTCCCCGCGCGCGGGGACCCTCGGGCCGGCGCGTACCATTCGCGCGCGGGGAGGGGGGGACACACACGCACATGGGGGGAGTGGTCGGCTCCTCGGGGGTGTGGGGGTCCCCGAAGGGAGCCCTTCTGCAGCCCCAGTGAGCAGGGCGAGGCCAGGCCAGGCGGAGAAGGGGCGTTCGCAGGCGCTGGGGGGTGTGTCGGTACCGCGTGGCCGCATCCCGCGGTGCGGGGAGGATGCGGCGCTGCGCGCTCGCACGAGTTATCGGGTTAGTTCCAGCTGAAGAGGGGGGCCTGGCGGGTGCTGGTGGGGGAGAAGCTCCATAGGAGGCGGCAACGTGTGCTCGTAGCCCAGAAACCAACCATATCCTGGGCTGCACCCAGAGAACTGCGGCCAGCAGGGCGAGGGAGGGGGTTCTGCCCCTCTGCTCTGTTCATAGGAGTCTCCAGGTGGAGCTTCAAGCATAAGAAGGACGTGGATCTGTTGGGACAAATCCAGAGGCCACGAGGAGGATTTGAGGGCTGGAGCACCTCCCCTGTGAGGGCAGGCTGAGAGTTTGGATTGTTCAGCCTGGAGAAGAAAAGTCTGTGGGGACACCCTAGAGCAGCTTCCAGCCCTAGAAGGGGCTCTTGATCAAGGAGTGCAGGGATAGTGGAGGGGGAATGGTTTTAAGCTGAAAGATAGGAGATTGAGATGAGATATTGGGAAGAAATTCTTCACTAGGAGTGTGGTGAGACACTGGCACGTGTTGACCAGGGAATCTGGATGCTCCATCTCCGGAGGTGCTCAAGGCCAGGTTGGATGGGGCCTTGAGCAATCTGGCGCACTAAGAAGCGTCCCCACCCATGGCAGGGGTGAAACTGGATGGGCTTTTGAGGTCTGTTCCAATCCAAATCGTTCTGCAATTCTACAAAATGAATTTCATCTGCATTAGGAAACTCTGATATCTTACTGTTTCCACCAATGATTTATCCACGCAGTGGAGAGGGCTTGTTGAAGCAGACAAGCAACTGGTGACACTTTGCTTCACACCCTTCCTTTCCCCTTCTGAGGAGGAGATGCTTAAAATGTCAGTAGGTAGTGGAAGTGCAAATGCTCTTGCTCCCAAATCTGCCACCAGCAAAAAGAATGGCAGTGGTGGTGGGGTATTGTGAGTGTAGTTTGAAGGCAAACATGTGCAGTGTAAGCTGGAGGTTATTCTTTTATTAAGCTGAAATGTAGCTGAGCTGCGATGGAGATAGTTCTGTCTGCAGTATCAGCCTGGATTGCTGAATACTGGCACACCGCTTCATCTGGTTTTGTTGCAGAAAGCGAGTCTGGCGAGGCTCACACAAGGGCAGCGTTCAGCTGGGTGAAATTCTGGGCAGAGATGGGTGGGATTTGATACTTAAACCAGTCAGAGGGAAATACAAGACTCAAATACTTGCATGGCGAGATTAAAGGAAGCTAGTGGGGTTTTAAGCTTTGGAAATGCCTGTTGTTTTTGTGTTCATCGTGATCTTGTGTTGTGTACCTTAATGAATTGGGGGAAAAAGGGCCTTGGGCTGTTCCTTCCACCTTCCGTACAAACTGTTATATTTACTGTGTACTAGGTGCTTCTTAAAAGTATTGTGGGGAATGTGATATGAAAACCCTGCCACAATTAAATGATTTATTTCTGTCTAGAGTGGAGTGAAGAAAATCTTTTGAAGAAGTGATAGAAGGCCACAGCTTGGGTTCTTGATCTTGCACGCTAGTAGGATCTGAAGGCCAGAAATACTGTTGAGTTGCTGAACAGATAGAGAATGTGGGGTTTCTTACTAACCTGCCGTTAGGTTACTCTCATTCTTCTCACTGCTGAGAATCCTTTTTGACAGCTAATGAGAATATTTTGTTTCTCTTGCAGGTTTTCATTTTGGTGCGGGTCTCCTCTTGGTGGCAAGCGCTGCCTTTTGAAGCAGCACATTCATTCTCCCCCTTCAAGCACCATAAGTCTCGTTCGCCAGCCTCAGAACCATGGCAACAGAAGAAAAGAAGCCAGATGCAGAATCCACCAAAACACAATCTACTCCTTCCTCCTCAACCAATCAGAGCAAGGTGTGTGTGGGGCTCCGAACAATATCTGTGTAAATACACATGGCAGCTACCTGCATATTCAACAGGCAACCCGGAATTAGGGGTTTGAATTCAAATATAGATTTAGAACTTCTCCAGATTTCTGCTTTTGCTGTTTTCCTGAGCTGAATATGTGCTGGGGATTTTATGGGAGAAGCGGATGGAGTATGACCTCTTTTGTCATGCTGGGATTTTTTTGGTTTAGTGGAAATTCTTGCTAATGAAATACTTGTGTCACTTTGAGCATTAGCAAGGCAGTTTGTATCTGTGGGATGCCCCAAGGTGACTGAAGAGTTGGTGACCCTATGATTGTAGTTGTGAAGTCGGGAGGCAGT
>WAAB01022668.1:2824-40814 GCA_013389865.1 Piaya cayana
AAAAAAAAAAAGAAAACAAATCTTATTTAATGCTTCACAGAGAAGTCTGTTTCCCAATGTAACAGCTCCCTGGTGTGCAGAGGACCACATTCAGTGAATAAGTTGATCAGCAGAATATGTCATTGAGGCAAGTGCAGCAAATCAATAATGACCTTGTCTTGAAGAATTAAAGCTGGATGGGAGCACCGCTGGCCTAGAGCTGTCCTTATCTCCAATGAACTACCCTGCAGTACGGCCAACAGCCATAAAAGTACACCTATATTGCCAGTATGCAAGTACCTTGTGTGGACTGGAGAGAACAAACTTTCAGTGCCTTTATCTTTCAGAGCACCCTCCCAGCTGTGACCACCTTTCCACCACAGCTCCTGTTTGTTTTGGCACAGTGCAGAATAGCCATTTGGACCCTACAACACCACTGCTGAGTCCATCTACAAATCCTTCTAATTTACCTTGGTGTTACATGGTGATGATAGCATCTTCATGCAGCAATAATGTAACTAGTTCTCTTTTGGTTTGACAGCAATGTGCCCATCTACCTGCAATCACTGCATCACTCTCTTAAGCAGTCAAGTTTTGCACCCCCAATTGTCAGGACACTTGCAGAAAAGCAAAGCCATTGCCCTGACAATCAGCAATATTCAAGGCCCCCTTCTTTCTCCTGATGATTTGTCGGAGATGGCATGGAGTTAACAGAGTTCACACTGTTTTCAGTGAAAGACGTAGTCTTACACATATTGGGAAAAGATACTCAAGACTAGTTAAACTTCCATTGCTGTCAGTTTTCAGCACCTGTTAATCCCCAGACTCTCTAGGTTAAACCATTCTAACACAGGTAGTCTTACATGAGATAATCTGGCTCCTCACACCTCCTTTCCCCAACCACAATGTCCTGAGCCATACACTTGTCTTGTGCCAGCACTATTGCTATTAACCCTCTTAGAGAGTTGATTCAAGGAACTGAAAGGGCAGAAAACAGTTCACTTTCTATCTGTGGAGTTACTTTACTGCCTGCTTAACTCCCTGAAACAGCTGCTCACCATGGCAGGTAAACAGCAATGAAAAAAAAAAAAGAGTATGTACAGGATAAGAAGTAATTATATAATTAACTGTAATTAATTACAATAACTAAATATATATTATGCTCAAGTATTAATAGAATTAATATACAGAATTATACAGTGAGGGGAGAACAGCACAATTTCAGTATTTTGGGTAGTAACAAGCCTCTGGATTGACTGTAAACCATGTCCTTTCTTTCATGAGCAGCGGAGCCTGGTAATCCTGAGAAAGTTACCTATACTGCTGGTAATATGACATTAATAATGAGGAAGAAAATATTGTGCTTTAAGCAACATAAACACCCTTTGAAAATGACTAGCTTAAATATAATTTGCTGGACTTACTCCACTGATTTTCCTTTGTAAGGTGACCAGCTCTGTGTGAAAGTATAAAACCGAACAAATCTGTTGTTGGCAGTCACTCCAAACACCTGTACCAACTAGGCTTATTAAAAGTAATTGGGAGGCACATAAATGATGTTCTACTGCTAACCTGGCTCAATTATTCATAGTTGGTGTGTTAAGCTTTTAACTAGCCACGAAGGCAGCATCACTGGATGCTTTTCCTGAGAGAAAATGATAGAGGGGAAAAAAGCATGCTGCCATGTAACCCATGTTGTGCCTGATCAGAAGGAGTATTCATAAAGGAATAATCCAAAAAAGAGTCTTTATAAAAAAAAGGAGTTGCCTCTGTGTTATTTTAAAGGTCTAGGTTTATACACAAGGGCTGCAGTGGTATAGCTCAAATGTCCTGTCCTCTGAAACCACTTTTCACTATCTGTATGGTGCTCTAAGACCTTGGCCAGACTCTGTTCTAGGGTTCTCATGGGGCCCCACTGCATTGGAGAGGAGACACGCATCTTACTTTGCCTTCTGTCTTGGAGGGAGGTAGGGAGTGTTTGTCCTGCCCAGTGAACAGTTCTCATCTCAGAGAAAATGGGTAAGTCGGGGCTGGGGATAGGCTGAGGACACTTCTGCCTCTCCTGGGCTTGCATCCCAAAGCCATTACTCACTAAATGAGCGTTGTTTGGCAGTCTGGATGGAAAGGCTTTTGGGGTTGCTACTAGCTGAGGAGCACACATGGGAAAACTCCTTCAGACCACGAGACCTTCAGGAGATGCTGACAGCAATTTTCAAGGAGCACTAAGGATACAAGCATATTTGTTCCATTGGGTCCAAGGAGATTTGAGATACAAATGTCTGCAGATCAATTTGAATATCCAAGATGGGAACCAGAAGGCTCCTTTCTCCCATGAGCTGACTTATCACCTTTATACATCATCTGTGTGTCTCATAGAATCATAGAATCACCAGGTTGGAAAAGACCCACCGGATCATCAAGTCCAACCATTCCTATAAAATACTAAACCATGTCCCTCAAGACCTCATCCATCCGTCCCTTAAACACCTCCAGGGAAGGTGAATCAACCCCCTCCCTGGGCAGCCTGTTCCAATGCCCAATGACCCTTTATGTGAAAAACTTCCTCCTGATGTCTAGCCTAAATCTCCCCTGGCGGAGCTTGAGGCCATTCCCCCTTGTCCTGTTCCCTGTCACTTGGGAGAAGAGGCCAGTTCCCTCCTCTCCACAACTTCCTCTCAGGTAGTTACAGAGCGCAATGAGGTCTCCCCTCAACCACCTCTTCTCCAGGCTAAACAACCCCAGCTCATTACATAACTTTTAAAAAACCTGTTAGCGTATTACCTCAGCATGTGGAAATGGTAAACTGCAATAGCAAGATGTCACAGGGAGGGTTAAAATGGGAGGGGAATTAGATTACCTAGGACCACTGTCAGCCTTACTGCCTGCAGCAGTTCTTTCACACCTTTGCTACTGGATACAGCAGTTTCAGCAGTGGGCTCAAGGTAGATTTCTTTTACCGTAGTGAATGGAATGACCTTAATTTCTGTCAGCATCCCTAAAGTAGTTCCAGATTTATTCTGAAGCAAGGGTAGAATTTGATCCTAACTTTTTGAACACAAATGAGTTTACTACACCCTGGGAATTTTCAAATATGACACATCCATCAGTTTTCCTTTCTGACTAACATTTGGCAAAAATGTAACTGTCAAAACTTTTTAATTCACATCAAATTGTTTGTTATTTGTTCCAAGCCACATTTTAAATGTCAACGAAAAAGTTTCCACACAACTGTTGTGGGCTCAAACACATAGCTAACCTATGACCGGCACCAAGGAACAGCTCTGGAGCTTGAAGAAGTATAAATCCACAGAGGCAAGGGTGTGAAAACACAGCTGAGCCCAGGAGCTTCTGCTGCTGCAGTAAACCCCACTTTGCCCCTCTGCACATCCCTCTAGCCTGAAAGTCTTTCGAGGTGAAACCATGAGCTCTCCTTCTCGATACAGTTCTTTCTTGGTGTTAGAGATCCCTCTGAAGCAAGGACAGTTTAGCATATTTTCCCTGCCTACCCATCAAGCTCTTAAAAAATTAAGTTATTAATCATCTGAACATTCACCTCCACTGCACTAAGGCTTTCTGGCCAGAAAGTCCCATAGATGGTTATTTCAAATATGATTCTGCTTCCATTGAAGACTTTTGAATTAGAAATATCTGAAGTATGGACAAATGCACCTTGTGATAATTACCTCCTGGCACTATATACTTTTAAAGCACTCAGCTGAGCTTTTAGTTTATATTTCACTAATTTGCCTACTTGGTACAAAAAACCAAAATCCACAAACCCCACACTCATCATGTAGTTCATCTGAGGTCTACGTGTACAGCAAAGCATTGCTTGCAAGGAGGAAGAGAAGTTTGCAGGAAAATTGTTTTGTAACAGATGTATCAATGGAAAAAGTTAGTAACTGGGAGTGTTCTCTCTATCCCTGTCTCGCAGTTGCTATTAGTGCTGGTCTTTAGGGTGTAGCTTTCCTCTTGGGCTTCTGTGTTTGTTTTACGTATTGCTTTCCTCTTCCTTTTGGTCAGGAGCTTTTTTATGATCAGGCAAGATAATACTGAACAGCAGCATCGAATCCACAGGACAAAATGAGCCTTTGCTTGAAATATCCAAGAGACAAATGGAGGTAAGTAGAAACAAATTAATTAAGTTGTTTGGGCTGGGGAATTGCTGTCAAGTTTGTTATTCAGAGGTTACTACTAACTAGTACACTGGATTTGTTTTGGTCCACCCTACCNTGTCAAGAATTTAACTGAACTCCAGCATGGAAATATACTGACGTTCAGGCCCTTGGTAAGGATTACAGAGTTGGTTAGGACAGAAGACCTTTAAGTAGCATTTCCTAGGCCTTCGTGGCAGACTTTAAACACATTTCCCCTCCTCCTTTTTCCCCATCTTGCAAAGCATCTCTGTATTTCTCATCACTATGCACACTATACCTAATCAGGGAGTTTATTCTGCTCCTATTATCTGTCTGTAGTTCATATATATTACAGAGGTTGTATTTGCTCAGCTGTATTGAATCCTATTATAGAAGCAGGGTCCAGAGGGCAGTTTCTGGGTGCACAATGAATGTCTGTAACTAAAAAAATACAGCACCTGTGCTGCTGGAAGTATCAATGCGAAGCCAGAGTTGACAGGGTAAGCAATCCCACTTCATAATCCCATAAAGTTGGTTCAGTTTGGCGATACCAGCATAAAGGAGATACTCAGAGCTAAGCTGGACTTTGAGACAGACTGAAAATGGTGTCTTTAAAGGAAAACCTCTCAATACAGGATTTGATGACATGTAGATCTTTTATTTATGATGTGTCATATCAGGCATTTAAGTAGATGAAAATAGTCTTATTTATTATGTTGTACAAAGGTGAATGTTTCACTTTAGAGAAGAAAGGGGTATATGTCCAAACAAGTCTCCACATGTTTGTCAAGAGCAGGCAATAAAAGATCACATCTTCTTAACACCCCTTTTCTCAGTTTTTGAAATTATGTTTTAAGAAACTTGAAATTATCAGCAATGGAAAGTTTTTTCTGTACTGTTCAAAGAATACATCTAATCTCAAACATTAAGTTACATTAGTTTTGTATGCAAATCTGCGTTACAGTTTTGATCTCCAACTGCATTATCATGTTTTTTTATAGCCAGGTTTCTAGACTCAATAGCCATTAAAGGAATCGTTGTTTACTGTTTGCCGATTGTTCAATCTTATGTCTGTTTAAAAGTTTTCTAGGAAAATATTGATGGCAAACAATTGCAGGTCAGAGACCACAAAGTTCATATAATATATAGAATGAATATTTTCCCAAAATATTTTGTTGAATCTGCAAACTTTTTGATAGTCTCTTCTTCTGTTCATATAGACCAGACACTGCTCCGTCATGTTGTGAAATACCAGAAAACAGAGTTTCATTTTGGTACATGAAGGGTATTATAATTATGAGAGGACATTAGCACTGCAGGGGTGTTAGAGGGGGACAACCTTGAGTTGTGGACATATTGATTATCTTTCTGACAGTCATTACCTCTGGCTTCTCCCATTCTCCACCCACCTGACCTCCTCTCCCCTGTTGACCCAAAGCTCCTTAGGGCAGAGACTTTCCCTAACTGGGTGTTCATACAGTGCTTGCAAGAGGCTTGCTTTCTTATTTACATAGTAGCAAATCACAGATAATAATTCAAATGTGCTGGCTTTATTCATCCCTTTCAGCAGCAAAACTTCACTAAGTTGACAGAAGATTTCACATGGCAGTACCAGACCTCAAAATATGACTGTTAGTTCTTTGCTTTCATGGAAACACTTAAACTGCATCTATGTTGACAAATCCATGCCCAGATTGCTGAGTCACCCTGTTCAAAGCAGCAGCTATGCTCCTTTGAACATTTTCTTTTCCGAAGTACATCCTTGCTTTTCCACCAAGGCCTGCAGTATGCTTCTTGCTGCTGATGTTTGCTTTTCATACGCTGCACTAAGGCAGAAACAGAGGCAGGCTTCCAAGCTGTCAGACTGGCAGCAAGGGAAGAGAGGAAGTCCTGTGACAGGAACAAACCCAGAATACAGGCCTGGGTTATGTTTATAACCTTGAACCACTGATACAGACAAAGAAAAGTGGATGTAGGAACATTATTAACCCATATAGTTATTTTCACAGCCTGATTTTAAACTAATTTATGGCAGTGAGTATTTCTACTGTCTTTTCAGTTTCTCTTACAGCACAGTTTGAAATGCTGCCCACAGCTGGAGTAAAGTCTGAAGGGACAGATTTTGGATGCATGGAAATTATCTGGTGCATTCATCAAAACCACATTTTGGTGCTTGAGCTGATACAGGACCAGTCACACTCTCTCTCCTGCACACAGCTAGAGCACAGACCTCAGATTTCTGCTGTGAGCAGTTCATACTCACAAGTCCCTCTTCTCCTCACATTTTTCCCTCAGTTATTCTAGCTGTATTTCTAAAATAAAAAGGAAGAACCATGCTAACTGTAGAATCTGGAGGCTGAGAAAAATAATATGCAAAGAAGAGTACACCTGTACAATGAAAGTGTACTGGGAGTCAGAGGTTAATAAAGAGAAAGAAACACTAGAGCAGCCAACTACAAAAAAAGAAAAAAAAGTCCAGCAAAACACTCGATAGTCACAGGAAGATCAAAAAATAAAATAAAACTGCTTTGAAATCTCTCAAGTAGAATGCACTGCAGAAGAGCTGGCTGGTCCCAAAGAAAGCTGTCAGAATGGCATAGAGAAGTCAGCAGACAAATCTGAACGAGAGAGATCTTAAAATCAGGAGAAAAATATTCCTGTAATTAATGTCTGAAATGTCAGAAACTAAAATATTTTTTAAAAAAACCACTGGGAATGCGCAAAACCTGAATTTGAAAATCTTCCATCCAGTTTTCTACTAACCACAGCTGGATAATTTGACAGCTATTTAATTTCTGTCTCAAGCTCATTTTAAAAAAAAAATTGCTTTCCCATCCCCTCGATTAGAGAAAAATCACTTGATCTTTTTATGTTGAGAGTTGGTTGATGAATATCCTATCATGTATCACTGCTGCTCAATCTAACAGGAATCAAAGCAGAGATTTTGAAAGGCAAGTGGCTTTGAACTGCTAATTATGCTTAACAGAGAAAGTGTTTCAGTTGTTGTTTCCTAATGAAATTTCTGCTTTTACTTAAAAGGTTTTTATGCCACATTATTTCTGGACAGTACAAAGCTAGGTTGAAACCATCAGTTTCCTGTAAAGTATATAGATTTAGAAAAAAATATTTAAAACAAAAATAGTAACACTCAGATGTCTGAATGGTGACGTTGAAGAGTTGATTCTCTTAATCAGTAAATGAGAGGGCATTTGGAGACACTGCCATGCAGCAGAGCCTGGGATTAGCTCTAAATTACCTCTTCTGTGAAAAACCCTTTCCACTATTTTATTTCATCCATTTGCAAACATTACTTCTTTCCATTCACTTAGAGTCTTTACAAGAGTGTTTAGAAGTTCAATTAGTTTGACTAGGATTAAGATATCTATATTTGATATTTTAAAAAAAAATCCACAATGTGCTGTTACTCTAGAACTGACTAGGTTAAACACCATGAGAGTGCCAGCTTGATAGCAATGTAGGATGCTGGGTTGCAGGAAGCAGTTTTGTGCCATTCCTAATAAGTGCTGGAGTGAAGCAACTGGAGCTGAAGTGTGGCAGAGGGTCACTGAGGAGTGTGGCGGCTTTCTAATGGCTAGAGCGTTGAGCCTCAGAGTGGGGTCTTTTGTGAATAACTTTAATCCCCTCCATAAAGCGTGCCTAAGGATGATAGTACAAGGAAAAGAAGAGGAGGATGCACCAAACACAAAGTTCAATCCATTTTACCTTATGGCTTGCATAAACAAAGAAAGAACTGAGTAATTCCAATGAAATAATTAACAGGGTAATACACAAGAGTTTCTCATTACATGAATGGGAAATAGAGAAACGAAAGAAATGTGAAAGGAAAAGTAACTCTACTGTAAAATCCGAAATGTTGTAGCTTGAGAGCCACTGAAAACAGTTGAAAAGAGTGCAGATGGGGCATATAAAGGGTTATGGCCATGCTTCATCACTGCACAGATTGCACAGCCCTGGTATCTTAATTAAAGCAAGGAGTCAGTGTGACAGCAACGTCCTCTTCTAGGATATGTACTTTGGCCTGGAAGCAAACAATCTTACCCCTGTCACACTGCAGTCTCTCTTGTAGAACTGTAGTTCTTCACAATTAAGGTCTTAAAGGCAACTGCATAAGCACATTAGACCAAAAATACCATCTAGCCAAAATTCACCCATGCAGATTGCCATACAATCTTACAGGCAAAAATTAGTATGTATCTTCAGTTTTCCAGTGTTGAGATCTTCATGTCCCCAAAGGATCAACGTTTCCTTGGTGCATTAGTAAACCACACAGATACTTTAGCAGTGGTTGTGTTACAGCTCAGATTAACCTCAGAGAGAATCTATTGGCTGAACAGTTGTATTTTTCATTAAGCACATATTTTACTTTTTAACTAATTCTGGGTAATTTTGGATCTCCATCACTAATGGTTTTTGAAAACGGCTTAGACAAACATGGAGGAAGTGGTAAAGGTAAAGTTGAACCTGCCATGGGACAGCAGATGGATTGGGTGACCTTAAAGGGGCCTCCCAATCTCCATTTTGTTATTTCTCTAATTTAATGCTTCTGTTTTGCTAACTAGACATCTGGCCCTGTATTAGTCAACAAATAACAGAAATGATGTAGGATGTCTTAGATGAGGCCAGTTTCAATGTTTGCTTTTATTTTATTAACAGTTACCCAGCTCCGGAGAAGAGTTAACAGGTTACATACACAGCTGATCTCTGTGGTTTCAGACAACTGAAAAGATGAAATCTTTCCCAGAAAAGAAATATGCAAGCAAACACTAACCATTTTACATCTTTAGAAAATACCCGGTTGCCTACATTAGTCTGAGATAATCCTTGAGTTACATGCATTCCTCCACTGTATTTGGATTATCACAATATTACTTTTTAAGTGAGGGAATAGACCTCAGCTGTGTGTTTGGAGGCAGAAGTTCTAAAAACTAGAATAAAAAATGGCATTTTCTGACCTTTTCCTCCAGCTGAGCCCTGAGAACTTTGATCTTACATCAGTGTTCCAAGCATAACCCAGGCTAATGCAGTTAACCCTGAATTTCTGCCAGTATTCTGGTCCTGTCTGTTTGCAGTCTATTGAGGTCACCAGTTTCAAGTGGGTGGATGATTTAGAATCGATGCAGCACTCATCTGTGTGTTCCTGGTGTCTCTGGGGAAAGGAGCAAAGGCCTTGCTGTACTGTAGAGGTAACACCACTGGTTCTGCTCTCACCTATGCTATGTGAAATCAGCAGCAGCACAGGCTCCACTGACTTCAGTGGGAGGGGAATGGCTTCCTTCAAAAGCTGCCCCTCAGCAGAAACATTAAGTCATAAAGCAGGGATTCAGTTTGTCCAAACCTGGTTACTTTCCTGGTACTCCTGGCAGACGTTTAGGGCCCTACTTTCCCTGCTCTGTCCAAGGGATGTGCAGACAGCAGTCTGTGGACCCCTCCTCCTCCTCCAAAGCCTTGCTTCTAGTTTGAGCAACGATTTCAGCTTGGCTACCAGCTCTGTTGTCTCAAGAGACAAAATTTCATATAAACCCAGGCTGATGGTTTGGTTGTTGTGGGGATTTTAATATTTTATTCTATACCTAAATTTTGTACCACCTGAAATACAAAAGGGTTGATTTGCATTTTTAAAAGGTATTTGCTTTAAAAATCTGAATCAGATGGAAATTCAAAACAAAGTTTGAACCTCTAAGTAGATTACACCTTGCAATTACATCAAGAGCTTGAAGGGCTACTTCAGTGCCCTGCTCAAGTAAGGTCCAAGTGAATACCACAAAAACATCACAAAGTCCACCCTGCTACACAGGACCAACCATACCCTTTCAGTCCCTTGTCCTGGGGTATAGCTATGCCATAGTCAGAGACAACAGCTTCCAACCAGGTAGCTCAGGAGGGCATCAACACATTCCCATCATACCACAGCTTGCTTTTTACCCAGCTTACCAGACTGAACCTTGTGCTGCTGCAAAACCTAGGATCAAACCCCCACACGTTGGTCTGCTAAACAACAGAGGATACAAAATGTTTATTATTTCAAGTGCACTAATAGAATAGCCAGACATTTGGGGGATAGATTTACCGTGGATCTGGGCTAGTTCTGCAAATGCAGGTCATGCTGCCGCTGAAATAACTCTGAGTGTATCAAACATCCCAGTTTGGCAATACTTTTCGCAGATGTGCAGGGGTTTTTTGGCAGAAACACAACAGGTTTCAGTTTCCTTGAATGCTGTCTATTACATATGCATCTAATACCTTCAGGAGTTTTGTTAAGAGATTGAAAGACCTGGGTTTAGAACTGTCTATCACAAGGCAAATAATCTTGAAAACGTTTGTATTTGAGCAAGAACAGGCAAGTCCTTGTCTGGCAAGGGAACTTCGATTCCCACAGCAGTCTTTCTCCAAATTTAAAGTCTCAGTTGTACACATGGGAAACTTAACATTTATCTGAGTCAGAAAATACCTGGATTTTAGTTCTTTCACTGTTAAGAAATATGTATAGCTACTCTTGTTATTTTAGAGGGGTTTGATTGTTGTTTGTTGTTTGTGGTTTTTTTAAAATCATGCCCTGGTCTCTTTTTAAAATAAATTTCTTGAAAGCCTCTTATTTTTGAGAGAGCTGGGGCTGTTTAGCCTGGAGAAGAGGAGGCTGAGGGGAGACCTCATTGCTCTCTACAAATACCTGAAGGGAGGTTGTAGAGAGGAGGGAGCTGGCCTCTTCTCCCAGGTGTCAGGGGACAGGACAAGGGGGAATGGCCTCAAGCTCCGCTAGGGGAGGTTTAGGTTAGAGATTAGGAGGAAGTTTTTTACGGAAAGGGTCATTAGGCACTGGAATATGCTACCCAGGGAGGTGGTTGATTCGCCTTCCCTGGAGGTGTTTAAGTTATGGGTGGACGAGGTCCTGAGGGACATGGTTTAGTTTTTTGTGGGAGTGGTTGGACTCGATGATCCAGTGGGTCTCTTCCAACCCGGTGATTCTGTGATTCTGTGATTCTGTGATAATGAATTGAAACCTGTGAATGCAATTCAGTTCAGACTCACATGTTGAGTCATGAGTCCCTCTCAAGTATGTGCAGGAATCAAATCATGTCCATGTAAGGGGATTGGCAGTACCTTTGGAAATATCTGTCATCTTTCCCAGTTTGCACTCATGAGCCATACTTTCAGCTGACATTTTTGTAGAAGCAAGTAAATGTTGTATCGGCAGGTATTGGATATAGCCTCAGTAGCTATACCTGTATCTACGTGCTGCTGCATAGAATAGGAAGGGAAGCTCTGAAATTCATTAAGTGGTTTGTGTCTTATGCTGTTAAGATTCATAGCACTATTAGAAGATCCTTTTCTCTATCTCATCTTTTACCTAGCACCAAATGAAGACAAAGAAGTGGTTCATACAGTTCCATGTATCTGCTCTTTTATCAAATCTGTGCAGCATTTTCAAAATTAACACCAATATACTATCAATTATCATTAAACTGTTTTTCATTGTCCAAGCCAATGAGGTGATCAGAACTGAACTGTTTCAGGTGCTGATGGCTCAGCCATACACGTTGAATATCACTGCCTTCCCAGGAGCCCCAGCCTTCGCTAATGCCACTCTACCATGCCCTCAGATCTTCCACTGAGCTCCTGCTGACTGTGAAGAGCTCATTTGCCTCCTGGAGTGTATTTCTGACTCATCCTTTGCCTCCTTTTACCCATTTGAAGTGTATGCCTTGTGCCACGTAACTGCATGAGATGTACAGCTCCAAGGAACCAGTTAGTGACTGCTTCATGTTGTGTAGGAGGTATACGTAGTCTTTGCAGTCTTATCACCAAGTTAGCCAGACACAGATCTGTGTTCCATCCACCCCTCACTCCCTAATATTAATCAGGCACATCTTATTACATGTTTTTTTAAGCCATGAGTACCACAGCAACATTAGCAGGCCCCCAGTACAACCATCAATCCTAATCTAATGGTAAAATAGCACTCAGGTAGGACAGGTTTTGAGGTTCTGATGGTCATTTGAGTTTCCAGGTTCTGGTCGGGAAAAGGCATTGAAAAAACATTTGTAACAATTTATAATCTGCTTTTATGGATTCAGATAGGTCAGATAAACATCTGAGCACATTTGTCAAGGAAAACAAACTACTGTTCTGAACAGCTGGAGATTCAGCCATCCCCAGAGCAAAGTCCATCAAACTCAGAGATGTGGCAAACTGCCAGACAGCTGCATGTATGTCATTTTGATGGTCACACAGGAATGCCCTCAGGGCAGGAGAGGATTAATGATAACTCGCTCAAACCCTAAGTGCCTGAATTTTGAGCTTCCCATGGCAGCATATTTCTTCTTCCATTTTCACTTCGTTCTTAAAGCTTCGCTTTTCATTTAAACCCTCTAAGGAAACTCCTTGCAAGACAGATGTATATTACCCTTTCAGGAGAAAAAGAACTTCTTTCAAAAAAGCAAATACTGAGATCTATTTACTAATGCCCCTCATGTATATCTCTCTCTCTCATCTTCTCTAAATATTAGCTCAGAAAACAGCTTTCATTTATCACAATTTCATTGCCATAATCCAGATAGCACCAACTATTTCTATAGTGATGTTCTAATGCTAATTTGCACGAGTGGAAGGTAATTTGCTATCCTACCGAATTACTTTTGTCCTTGGATGAAGCAGATGGCAAAGACAGTGCCCCTGGTTAATTGGAAACACTAAATAGATATCCATAATATTCTATATGTGAAGTATAGTGCTGGAAATACTATTAACATTCATTTTAACTCCTATAAAAATTAAACTAAAGCCTTATGCTCATTCCCAAGCAGAAACCTTCTTGGAAACAGCTTGATATGATGTTTCGAAAGATGTCAAAAGATCACCTTTCCATAATGACCAGGGAGATATGGATCCAAATAATGATGTCTGGGTATTTATACAAATGAAACTTCTTAGAGCTGCCCATCACAGCTAATAATATACAATACGCATAAAGCTTATAGAATCACAAACACACTTCACTTACTCTGAATACATTCATGAAAGTAGATGGAACAAGGCCTAAATCCAAGTCCAGCTGTCTAACATAAGGCTTAGGAACCACTGTGTGCAATACAAGATTTGGTGGACAGAGTGCTTAACTACAGTTAAAACCACCTATGAACTTATAGTGTACAGACAAACTTACTGACGGTAATGTACACAATACAGCAGCCAATCTAAGTGCTATTTCTACATCCGCTTCCTCCTTCTCTAAAGGAGGGATTTAGGAGTAAAACAGTGGATGTAAAAGATTTAGTTTTGGTCATGAAGTCTGATTCAGGTACAGAACATAATCACTATGGTTCAGATTTCTTACCTGGGGATTATACCTATTCCTTCCAGCCTTCACTGGTGTCTGTGAAGATGACAAAGGTTATTACCTCTCAAAAAAAATCTTGCAAGCACATCCCAGGCTAGGCAGTCACGCTCTGCCTTGAGCTAGGTCATGAAGCTAGAGGTGCTTAGGCAGAGCTGATAGATCATCCTTGACTACCAGAAGGAAGGTAACATTTGGAAAAAAAAAGACTCCTGTTGAGCTGAGAAGTAAGTTTATCTACAGACCATGGTGTGACAAGAGCACCATTCATCCAGGCTTTGCAGTGGTTAATCAGTGGGGGCACTGGGTGCAGAACCAGAGACATGGATACAAAATAACTGGATCACTCAGAGCTCTGCCAGGGCTTGAAGTGCAGTCTTCATGTAAGCATAGAATGGTTTGGATTGAAAGGGACCCTTAAAAGTCATCTACTCCAATGCCCCTGGCGATAAGCATGGACTTCTTCAACCAGATTAGGTTGTTCAGAGGCCAGTCCAAATTGACCTCGAATGTTTCCAGGGATGGGACGTCTACAGCCTCCTACACAAACAGTTCCAGTGTTTCACCACCCTCATTATAAAGAATTTCTTCCTTATGTGTAGTCTAAATCTACCCTCTTTCATTTTAAAGCCATTACCCCTTTTCCTATTGCTACGGGCCCTATTAAAAAGATGTTTCGTATAAAAAAACTTGTTTCTTATAAGCCTTTTTTAAGTACTGAGATATTGCAGCAAGGCCTCCCCAGACTCTTCTCCAGGCTGAACAACACTAGCTCTCTCAGCCTTTCCTCAGGTTTGCCTGTCATGCTCTCATCACGACCAAACACGATGTTCTCTGCCTGTGAACAGTAGGGCATGGTGAGCAGCTCAGTGTGCAGAGCCAGATCAGAAGTCTGAAAGCTGTATCTGCCAACACATATGCAGGAACTGTTGTACCCGCAGCTGAGTTCAGTACAAATACTATTTGTGTGGAACAAAAAGCAATCAGCATCTAACAACTGGGTCTTGTTAAGAGTCACCTTCAGACTAGTCAGGCACAGTTCAACTTAATCTGCTTGTATTTCCAGAGCACTGATCACGATGTATCTTTGTATCATGGTCATCCATCACACCACTAGTTCCTCATCTAAATACTGCCAGCAGCCCTGTGAGTAGCCCAATGCTGATACTCCCTTCTTCTCCCTCTGCATCTTATTATTTAAGTTGCTGCTGGCAAAGAAAACTTAAGTGGCTGTGTCCACAGTGACATTAGCAGAACTGTCAGTTTAATCAATGCTGAGCCTTCTCACCCTCACTCCCATTTCCCTGCTGCTCCTTTCTGAGGCAGCAGAAGAGCCCCATAAACTAACTTTGCCTAGTTATCCAGAAATACTGCTCATTTCCCAGGAAGATTTTGGTATCCTGACTGTTCAGCATGCTCTGCCCCTCTCAGCCACCCAGTGTCCATGAAGTAGAGCTGTTGCCAGGGTTCCCGGAGTCCATGCTTATTCCCTGGTCAGTGGGAGAGTCTCTGGCAGCAGGCAGGCAGACACTACTCTCTGAAGATTAATCAGCATGGGGGAAACATGATTACAATTGCACTAAGGCAGAGTAGGTCACCAGAAAGGTTGAGTGCTTTGGGAGAGATATTTTTGCAAAGAGGTAAACTTGTTGAAAAATTTCCCCAAAACTTTTCCAGATAGGATGTTTGTAAAGAGTCCCTAACCTCTTGCATTTCAACCATATCTGCTTTTTTCTGTTTGGAAAGGATCAGGTAAACCTCCACTGCAACTCTGCTCTCTTTGTCTCACTTATTGCCAATCAGGCCATTACTGAGTGACAGTGCTGTCTGTAGAGGCGAACGCAGCTGCAGATGATATTTCCTATTGCCAGCTGCAGAGGATTTACCATGAGGTGATTCTCCTGGACTCCAGGTACCACATTAAGTCAGGCAGAACTGGCAGACAGACAGAAATGGGTACAGAGCAGCAGCTGCTGCTGCTGCCTTGCACTGTCCTCAGGACTGCAGTAGGACAGGGAATAAAATTAACCTCTCTGCCTTGTCTCAGCAGCATACTTTTGCCTTTTGATAATACAGTGGTCATCAGCAATTTATAGAGGAAGTTTGTTAGGTATTTTTGTTTGTGTAGGTTTGGGTTTGTTTTTTTTTAAAGATGTTTTTCATAAATGGAGCGGAAGTTGTCCCTCTCCTGTCCACCAGGCAGACACACCAATTTGCAATGTGCCTTGTTTGATACAGTATGTCAATCAGCAAAAACTAGATTTTATGTGACAAAGCATTAATGATGTAATTGGAGAGGGAGCACCATAGCAAAGACAGACATTCTTGGAAAACTAGTATTCCAAAAAGTTTCAGCATCCAGAAATGTCCCTTTCCATCTTATGCCCTGCAAGTCTGGTGTGTGGATGTTTGCACACCCTCGTATCTCTCTCACCATGCCTGTACCACTTGTCAACTCATTGCAGTTCTTGGCCTGTCAAGATCGCTCTCCCCTGTTGTCATCTGACATTCCCTAGAATTGTCTGGAAGGGGAAGTCTTGAGTGCAGTTGCTCTGCTGCAGCATCATTTAGCCACAGGGCCTGAAGAGACAGTGCAGGTCACTTGCTTTGCCTCCTGGTCTCTCCTCCATCCAGCATATCTGAACCACAGCCAAGGCACAGCAAGTGCCAGGGACAGGAGCAGTCGCGCTCTGGGGCTCAGCACACTCTAATGTTGTCTTTGCTGCAATTCCTCCCATCACGACATAGACCTGTCCTCACAGTACAGATGTTTTCTTTGTACTGATAATAGTAGGGTTGTTACCTAGGAGTTTTCTCTCTTCCACTGTCACTGTCACCATGTGCTTCTCTGACACAATCTTTGCAAAACAGTCAAGGAACATTTAAGTACCATGATGCTGCACACAGGTTTCCCTAAAACTTTGAGGGTCTGAGAAAGAAAGGGTGGTGTCTTTCCTCCCATGACAAAAAACCCCCAAACCTCCAAGCAGCACTGCAGTGCTAACAGGATACTGAATTTCAGGAGGAGCAATTCCATCAGTTCAATATTCACACCAGTGTGGCTGTGGAGAGTTGTTTATTTAGGATCTCTAGATTGCACAGTGATATGAACCTCATCAACTCTCTGTCTCAATTTTCAAATCTCATTGAAGAGCGTATCTTGTTTCCCTTGTCAGTACTGCTTAATTTTCCTCTTCCACTAAGCTATTATTTAATTCACTGGTAGTAGGTAGCACTGACAGGCAATGTAGTTCATTGGGCTGACCTGAGGCCACAATCCAGAGCTGTAGGACTCTGACCCTAAGAGTCTCACAAGCCTGGACAAAGCACTGTCCCATTTTCCCTATCTTAACATAAAAGTAATGAGTTTGCTCCCAAGGTAGGCTGGAGTGATTATATTCTAGAAATACTCAATGCTAAGCACTTCCACAAGTCTATTTATCATGTTTATAGAGTAACGGTTTCCAGGAATAAGACATTAGAGAATAACCCTATAGTAACAGGGTTGGGTTGAAGTACAAGAGATCTGACTTCTGTTCCTGACTCTTACACAGGTAACAGGAGAGACTCTAGGCAAGGACTGGCCTTCTAACCTCCACCCTTAGAATGGGAAATACAATCTTTCCCCCTCTGCAAGTTAAATCATTCTTATTTGTGAGCAAAGGTATCAGTTACTGTGCCTTTTTAAGTGAATTTTTACACATGCATTTTATAAAGGACAAGAAGGAATAACTGCCGTTACGAGAGGCTTTGCAACACTCAGTGTCTGTTTTCTTGTATTTAATTAAATCTTACAGACCAGGATTAATGCAATAAGGGAAATGGCTCGCACAGTCAATGCTGACTTCATGGGCTTCAACAGTCATTCATGACATTGACCGAGACAGCTATTACTTCTGCCAATTTTCACTAATAATAGGGAGAGCACCATCAGAACTAATACCTACTGAAAAATCAAACAAGATTGCCTGCAGTCTGGAAAAAAACTGACATGCTTGGGGAATTTTCTCTTAGTGTTGTTTCCAGATAAGCATCACTACCACAGTTCAAAGAGTTAAAGTATCACCATGCCTGATCTACCACAAATTTTTTGAAGGAGCATGCAGAAGTCCAACAGGTATAATTAATGTGAAGTGATGTGTGCTGGCAGAGTCCACAGTTCCACTGCTCTTTGTGCCTTGCCCACCTGCTGCCCACCAGCTGTTCCTCCACGGCTGCCCTGATGTGCCCATGAAACTTCACTCCAAATGCTCTGCTTTGCTTCTTTTCTTGTTTCCTGAGGAAACGCTCAAACAGCTCATCTGTTCTTTAAGCACTTAACAGAATCCATGAGGCATCTGGTGAAGGGAGTTCTGTAGGATCCCTTCTTCGCAGCAGTTCACACTCTGTGGCACACGTACGCTTCTGGCCTTATTATCAGAGGCTGACCAAGTGGTGCAAATCAAATTCTGTAGAGTTGCAATGACACACACCAATTGGCTAGCTGGTCTTACCAGTTTTCATAGGTCTTGATCTCATGTGCACTCATACTGATTTATTAGCATCAGTAAAGTTACTCCCAGATCTGGCCTCTCGGTAGATCAGTGCCTAGGCAAGCACAGAACTTGAGGGATTTTTGCTATTATGCAACTTACTCTGCTGCAGATATCCTCCTGCAACCCTCTTCATCCTCCCTCTAGACCAACTTTTTACAAGGAGTTGAGGGGGTTTTTTTCCAGTGGGGTTAAGAATAGCTGCAATAACACAAATGCTTACTTGAAGATAACAGTTAGGTGCTGGCACTGTAGATACAGTGATAAGGAAAACTTTGATTAATGCAGAATGTGCCTCGAGGGAGCTAGTTGGACAAGAAGACAGGATTGAGCCATCTCTCTTATCCCAGAGACAACCAGTCACAGAGCTCAGGTTTTTTGGGGTTTTTTTAAGAGAGTAAAGCTAATCAAGGAGCCTCATTCTACAAATATTATCCTTATGAAAGCTGGGAACAGAGATAAATCCTTTTCTGTATTATGCTGCTCTCAAGAGTGAAAAAGAGAGATCCCAATGGTGGTGTTTAAGTAGGAGAGCCAGCAGCAGTCTCAAGCCAACCTACATATTCTTACTCTTTCCAAAGCATTCCACCTGCACAGTCTTATTCATGAGTCTCAGTGATAAATTTGCATTCTGATGTGCTTTAATTCCCATGCTAATCCTGCTATCCTGCTTAGCTGCCACTTCCTGCTGGAATATCAGATTTTATATTAAGGACCAAGGAGTTTGTAGATCTGTGATGATGATGCTGATCATCATATGAGAGTGAGGTGAGCTGCATCTTCTCATTCTGCAATCATATCTCAGTGCTCCCTAGTGAACCCACAACCTTCAGCCTGCTTCAGGGCCCTCTGTGGCCAAAAGCCCTTTGTGGAGGTTGTGAGTACCTGCCAAAATTACCCAGGGAGATTGGCTAAAAATTCAGCAACAGCTGCAGAAATGAGAAATGTTTCCTACTTATTTGGCGTTGATGACCAGCACATTATGAACCAGCAAGTGCAAACACAAACACCATTATGAGCACTGACATCTAAAGGCACTGCCTTTCAGCTTGCCAGGCACAGGGAGGGCTGTGATAAATTAGCTTTCTAGGTTGATGGCATCAGAGCATGGTGAAAATTCTAAGTTTCCGCAATACCTTTGTTACATAAAAGCTTTTGTACAAAGCATAACCACAGCTTGTACAACTTGAAGGAGATGGGAGATGAAGGAAAGAAAAACAGGGTGAAAGCAAGCAACTGGTTATAAGGAAAGCATAAAAAGCAAGGTGTCTCTGTGGCAGGGCAGCGGTGTGGGATACTTGTAAAATTACTTCCATTTTCCTTTCTCTCCAACTATGTCCTTATTGTCTGTTTGCCTATTTTATTCCAGGACTGTCTTCTAATACATATTTATGCATTTGTCAAAGGTCCTATGTAAATGGAATATGAACATGAACTGTACCTCCCAGAGCAGTGTAACAGCACTGCCACTTGTCACCTGCTGCAGAGGGAAAACCTTGGGTGAAAAGCCAGCAGTATGTGTCATGGAAGTGGGGCCTTGTCTTAAGGAAGGTTTCTGTCCTTAGTGTTTTGAATATGGTAGGATTAGACCTACCTTAAAATAATATCAATAGAAAAATTTGGAAAGCATGTCCATACATAAAAAGCTGGTTTACTCCAACTTTTATCAGTTTTCAGATACATTGCCCATTTGTCCTATGCAGAGCCCCTCAATCAACTCAGTTTTTCCATAACCATCACCGCAGGAGCTGTGCAGCTCAGGAATACAGGATGCAGGATTAGACAATGAACCCACTATAGGTTCAAGAAGTAACAGGCAGAGTCACAGTAAGGTCTGCACATACTCATCAGCTCTCCCAAAAAATGGACCAAGTTTCACTCTTTTGGTCTTCTCTCCCATCTCAGTTCCCCCAACAGAGAAGCAGCACAGCTCTATTTGGAGAGCAGGTGGCACACAGGCATCTCATCCCCTTCTTCAAATGTTTGAGACCTTTTTCCCTTAGCCAGAAACTAACTACAATCTTAAACCTCAGTCATGAGTCCAACCTTGTGAAACTAAATTGCTGCACTATTTCTAGTACCCATACTTTCTTATGCATGCTTAAATACCAAAGCCAGTTCAGAGCCACAGAAATGACAAAAGGCTACAGAGGGCAAATTTGTTTCTCAGCTTATATAACTGCTAAAGGTAGACAGAGAAGTTACTTAATTTGAACACAAAAGTAGTTTCATGAGAGGAAAATATCAGACTTAAAGAACTGTTTAATCTTTCAGAGAAAGGTGTCTGGAAAACCAGCTAGAAGGAACAGCCTGCTGAGCTCCAGTGAGCAGCACTGACTAGCTATGTCAGTGTTGATCACAGCTTCTTCCTTCTCTCACCAAGTCAGGACCAGATGACATGTCAGACCCCCACAGAAGT
Organism: Piaya cayana; assembly: GCA_013389865.1. NCBI lineage: Eukaryota > Metazoa > Chordata > Aves > Cuculiformes > Coccyzidae > Piaya > Piaya cayana. The sequence goes on from WAAB01022668.1 coordinate 23,243, forward strand.
TTTAACTGTGTTGTATCACGATCTTTATCTACAGACACACAAAAACTCCAAAACTTCCATACAGAGATCCCTCCCATGGTTCAGAGCAGTTGATGTTTTTTTACTAGAGTAACTTGCCCCTGAAAATCCTATGGCTGCTTTGGAACAATGGCAGAGGAACGTGGGAAAAGAGAGCAGGTAAAGGAGCTGGGGATACAGCAGAAGCTCCAAGAGAAGCAGGCAAGGAGATGGGCACAGGCAGATTGGGGCTGTATTGCCAATAGGGAGCCTCTGGTTTAACAAGATAAGGAAGCATATCTATAAGTACAAATTGTTTGATGTTTCTCTGTGTCCTACCTGCTGGGAAGCTAAGCGATCAGAAGGATGCCCCCCCAAATTCAGCTCAAGTAGGTCTATTAGGTCTCACAGAGCTGGTGGATCTGCATATGCAAGGGAGGAATGGTCCGAAGATGTAGGAAGGTTGGGTTCATTCTGGTTTCATCCCAAGTACTCTGTGGCACTAGGAAACTGCCAATGTTTTCCTGAGCCCCATCGCTCCATGGGTGCTGACTGGCCCCCTGACTGCACCTTTGCTTTGCCCCGATCCGTCCCTGCCAGCTCGCTGCTGCACTGCCATCTCCAGCCCAGAGCCTCTAGGTGCTGCTATACAACCAGCAATGGATTTCCCGGCAGGAGAAAGAGGAAAGAGAGGGCTGTAACTTCTTGTTGCAGGAGAAAACTGCAGCAGTTCTGGATCAGCAGAAAGCGGTTTTTTTCAAAGCGTCTGGTTCATTTTTGTGTAACCCACCACACAGGGCAAGGCTATCGGTCTGTATTTCCTGCAGGGGTTGCAGCAGAGGAAATAGGCCTGAGCAGCAGGTTCTGTATCACATTTTGACTAAGCCGGGGTTGTAGTTTAGCTTTTCACACAAAGAAAAAACAAGAGGTTGAACTGAGCTAATGGTGCTGTCATGATAGGAGTTAACCCAGTTAGATCAAGAACAAGGACACAAGTGATTTGCCAAGGAGAACAACACAGGGGCTGATGCTTGAAGGTGAGGCTTAAAGCTCCTGGGTTAACACATTAACATTTTGCCTAATTAGGTATTGATCACTATCACAAAGCATGTCATGACCACTATAAGCTTACCACGATGCTCTAACCAGGGATGGAAAATGAGAACATATACCAGAAAGCATATTAGTTGCTTCTCCTTGGGGAACTTCATTCAGACATTTAATGAATCTGTGAGTCTCACCCTGCTGTTCCCTAAATGAGTGACAAATATTCCCTTGTTTCCTGAGGGCAACCTCACAGTTTTCCTCTTCACTGCCATACTGTGATTTTCACCTTACTTTAACTTAAAGTGTTTTTCATCCTTCTCTGATGTCCCAAGAAATGCAAATTCAAGATGTCCATTACCCAGCTGATCCCATGCCAGCTAGGGCAACTGAGGAAGGTAATCTTGTCTCACCACCAGCAGAAAGATGCTGCATTAACAGTGTTTTCTTCTGTGTATCCTATTCTGTGCAGGGTATAGAATGAATCCTTGTGGCCAAATGAACCCTTAACACCATTACACAAATATGCTCCAAGCACTGCAACATTGAAAAACAGATGTGCCTGTCCTTGAGTAATGAGGACTAATAAAGTTCATGCTGCATCCCTGATAACACATGTGCAAGTTACATGGGGTTTATTACTGTACATACAGCAGAGAGAAAGAGGCAAGATGACTGCATATCCTGTAAGTTTACCCTGGTTCAGCTGACCCATGCGGCCTCTCTGAAAGTGCCCACAGGGCACTCTATTTGCTTTGAAATATTAATCCCAGCTTAGTGAAGGGGTGGTACCTGATCAGGCACAAACCTTAGCGATTGACTCCTTAATTTTTCCATATGGGAACCCTCCTCCCTACAAATGAATTTAATGCCTATACAAGATCCCTGGTGGCTGTTGTATGCTCATGCTATGAGGATTAAGTGATGCCATTTATAGAATGAGATGGTCTCAGCATGGACTAAGAATTAAATGGATGGCAGAGAACAATGGCAGGGTGCAGCAATGGGAACGATCGGAAGGTGCTCTTCTGCAGCATAGTCCAATCTGGGTGATCCCAGGAGACACAGGAGGCATATACCTTAGGGAAGGAAAAGCCTTGTAAACCTTGGTTGCCAGCAATTTAGTTGCCAGCAATTTAATTGTCAGCACTTCATCGCAAGGAAAATAATCTTGATGGGAACCAGACAGGCACTTCTCAGCTGTAGTAGTGTCCGAGCAATCCAACATGGAAGAGCAGTGAAAATATCAAACTATGGATAAGAGGTCCTGGGCATTTAAAGACAACACCACCACAGGGAGACAAACGCACAAAGGCATGGGTCCTACACACCACTCTGCAATGTCAAACCTCATCCCAAAGGAGAGATAGTGCTGGAGAAACAGCAGGGAGCAGAGGTACTGTACAGCCTGTTCCACAGAGTATGCTACCTACACAGCAAGGCTGTAGACAGATTCCCTGTGCTTGTTAGAGAACCAAGATGCCCTGTTTCTCATTTCTCTCTAACATGTTAATGTTTGCTCCATGGCAATCATGACGAAAGCTAAATGCTGACAGCTGGTACCTGTGTTGACTCCCGATGCAGTCTGTGGTCCATGCTTTGACACTGTTTGGGAGTGTTGCTGAACACAGCTGCTGACAGTTCTCACTGCCTGCAGACTACTGCCATAGCAGTCTGAGCCTTCAGTTTTGAGGGGTTCCCACACAAAAGTGCATTTTGCAGCACTTTCCCTCCAGCCTTTTTCAGAGCTATGCTGTTAACCTGTCTTTGCCAGTCCCTTTCATTCCCATGCTGTTTCATATAGCCTATGGCAAACTTCCCAATTGTGTGAATACACAGCCTGCAGGAAAAACTGTCAGCTAAGTGCAGCTTCCTGAGGGTTAAGCAGGAAAAGGAATCTGAGGAATCCAGCCCCTATGCTAGAGGTTTTAACTCCTGCAGAGACATAAGCACCCCACAATATGATGCTGTCCTTAAATGGGTATTGCTACCCGCACTGCCCATACACAAGACAGATCCTGATGAATAGACAAGGCAATTTAGTATAGAATGTAATGACTTCTTACCTATTAGCCAGTTCCTCACTGTTGCCCTGTAACTTTCTTGCATTGGGAATCAGAACATTATTTCCAATTTTTGTGGTATTTGTTGATATTGCTAGAGGCATTTGAGTTTTAGTGAGAAGGAGAGAAAGTAGCTTATGCTTTTCAATACTGGAGTATGCACGTATCTGTGTGTATGTTCTGCATTTAATATTATTATAACCAGTATTACTGGTATCTGGTATTTTTTGCTAGAAAGAGCGGGTACCAGAGGAAGTCAGACACAGTGCTCTATTCTTCAGCACTACAGGCATCATGTCTTGCCCGGTCTTGCAGTACCTCCTTTAATTAGGTTTTATGTTAGAGCTCAACAGTCCATTTTCTGTGTCAGACAATGCCTCAGCGAATTTTGGCTAAAGATTAAGCATTGGTATCTGTGAGAATTCAGCCAGAATTTATAGCAGAAACACAGATTTTCTTTTTCACTGAATTATATCTTAAAAAATATCAGCGGGTGTGATAATTACTCGCTGACTGAAAATACTTTTTTAGTAGTCATTTGTTCCAAAACACTGTTTCTGGTATTTTGTCCATGGGTTCATTAATTAATGACACCTTGCAAATGGAGAAACTAGGGCTTTTCCCTTCCAGCCTTTAAAAGGGATGAAGTGCTATGGGATTACTAATTCATACTCACTGTAAGCTTCCCTAAAATACAGAGATAATTATCTGCTTTTATTGCAGCAAATGCCCATGCAAGACCTCCTGTAACTCTGCATTACTTATGGTCAATATTGCCATGACCTCCATCATTCTATCAGATTGAAGGGCTGTTCAGTCCAAGTGTTGGTGGCATCTCGCACTGGTGGCTGAGAACTGACGAGAGTCCAGCAAAGCGCAGTCTGCTTATAGCTGAGTACAGCTTCACTGAGGCCAGAAAACATTTCCAGTTAGGAGAACAGTCATTGCTAAAAATGGATTCAGGTCAGCTTTTTCAATACTTTCTCTCAGGCAGGATATTCAGCAAGTTGTCCTAGGCTCCGAGTGTACTTTCTCTGCCCAATGCAGACAGGCTGTTTCCTTAATCAAGTGACCACTCGTGTCAGACATGTCACAGCTGTTTTTCTGGCCCCTTCCTCTCTGCATTCTCATCTTGAATTACTTTCTACTTAGTTGATCCTTAAAATCCTTCTCTACACAAAAATCTAAAGTTGTCACTGTGACAGGCTGACGTCTATGTCCATCTTAGTCTGAGGCAGCTGCATCCTGCTTTTCTTTTTGTTACCTCTCTGCTCTTTCCTCCCTCCCCGTTCCTCTCTCTACAGCTATGTAGCCTCACACAGCATACAGATTCAGTCTAGATCTAGGGGAAAAAAGATCAAAAACACATCAGCCATTACTGTAGGTGCAGCAGATATTAATAAGACAAACTCCTCGTTTTCTGAAGACAGAGATTATATTTAGCACTGGGAGAAATCTTCACTGTGGTGATGTAGGAGACTGAGGTATCCGCTACAGACATTTTAGGCTCTCAGAGGCATCCAACGTTAAGTGCGCTCATTAGTCTGGTCTACTGACAATGGCCTAAAACAGACACTGTGCCACCTCCAGTCACAGACATATTCTGTCAAATGCCAAGATTCAAACATACATAATATAAGGGCTGATTATGCTTCAGCATGTTTTCTAATAAATTATTTCTTAGAAATAAAGCACTAACAAATGGGAACTGTAATGAAACAAGACAAGAGTGATAAAACCATTGTATTTATCTGGAGCAATAATGGGGCTAGACCAAATAATGAAAGTGTAAAATGGATAAACACTGGCATCTCTGATACCCATAAAAAATTCTAGGACATTGAAAAGTCTGCATGATATCAACAAGTAGCAGTTCACAACACTAATGACAACAGCCTCATAGAAAAAAAAATTACATTTGTCATTGAAGACAATAGCCCCAAAATGCAGAAGCTACCACAGGATCATCTAAAATGCGTAAATCCAACATGCAAGCAATTCTTCTGTTTGTGAGATACAGTGTAAGCCAGTATGATGAAGACAAAGCACCTTTTGGTTTCAAACTCTCATGTGCAATAGGGGTGACTACTGTTAATGATAAAGAGTAACTTTAATTCTCATAGTTTAGCACTAGCAAATTCCATGCAGATTCCTCTACCTGACAGGCAAGAAAGTTTGTAATAATAAGACATTTTCTGGTGATGAAAAGTCACCATATGTATATGAGGTTAGGAGGAAGGGGAAGGGGGTGGGGAGAGAAGACAAAAGATACTCCACGCCAGAGTCACAGGAAACTGTCTGAAGTGCTGTCTGCAGGGATAGAACAGCTGCTAGTCTGCCTGCAGTCACATTGCCCTCTCTCACCCAATATATGTGCCCTCCAACAGAAGGAGCAGAGGTGAGAGTGGGCAGCAAGTGAGATATGAAAGTAGTGATAGAGCAGAAAACTACAGCATGGTCTCCTCAGGGTAGCAGCCTTGCAGGGCAGGGCTCTGAGAGCTGCCCCCACCTCTACTGCTGTGCTGCACAGATCGCACTTCAAGTCCGCTGGTTTCAAAGAGAAAAGTTTAGGTATATCTTTTGTTACCAACCAATCCTCACTTCAGTGTTCACTATTAGGCCAAAATTAAAACCAACAAAACTGCTGAGGTCCAACAGCCTAAAATTTAGCAATATATCATCATATGCCATTACAGCTCTGCAGGGCCCCTCTGGATGTCACTGTGGATAAAGAGCAAAGGAGTGAAACCAGGTATCCTGACAGCATTAGCAGACTAATAACAGTGTCTCACAGAAGGCAGGACTATGACTTATCCTTCTCTTTCAGAGTTTCTTCATCATTTTGCAGCTAGGGAACCAAGGCACAGTAATTGTTTGTAAAAGAGATTCCTTTAACCAATGGTTAAAGATCATCCTCTAGTAACAGCTGCCCCTGTAAGAGGTACTTGTGCTGCAGCCCAGCTTAATGTCATGAAACTAGACCCAGACACAAAGATGTTTCATCAGCCCCTCTTTTTCTCAAAGAGCAGTCAAAATATATTCTGCTGTCACATTGAGCTTAGCTCTGCAGCAGATGTGATCTGTTTGCAAGCGATAGCCATTCTTGTCATATATTGAAATTAATTTCTCAGACAAAAATCTACTTTATTGGGAACAAAAATGAGCAGCAGGTACATCAACAGAAGCAGGACAGTAGCAACATTTGTGATATAACCGCCTTTTCCACTATTTGCTTGCCCCATATGATAGTTGAGTCATTTTTCCAAGAGAACTAAGTGTGCATATTTGTCTCTTTCCAGTTGGCTGCTGCAGAGTGACTATGCTTGAGAAAATTAGTTTTTATCATTTTAATCAACTAATCTTCATAAACCTTTTAAGACAAAAAAAAATACTTAACACACAGCAAGATAATTAATATTGAAAATAGACTCCCCAGGGGAACTGTAGTACCTGCTGCACTGCATTAGACTTCCAGAATAATCAATTAGCTAGGAGCTTTAAGTACGTTTGTGAGGACAATATAAACAGTACCAACACACGCACTACTTCCACTTGCTTTAGGTGAATCAAGATACTGATAGCTCAGCTTTAAGAATAAGTTCATCGGTGTTCCTGCTGAAATCTTAGTGACTCCCAAAAAAAAAAAAAAATCTTTCCTTTTCAAAACCACTTCAAAGTTGACAACAAAACATGTAGTTGTTTACCTAGCCTAGAAGAGAATTTTCCTCTTCCCTTTGCACCACACCAAGCCACAACTGAGTGAGGGAAGGATTTACAGCTGGAGCTTGTTAGGAGAAGCATTGGAAAGGGTCAGACTAGCTTAGCTGTACTCCCCACACCTAGGACGAAAGCTTCTCATCTGGACCAGGGGCCCTGATGAGGCTTTCTGCTGCCCTAAGGGGACAAGGAAGCTAGATATTCCCTTTCCCGGCAAACAGCAAATTCTTTTTAAACGGAAAAAAAAAATAATAGAGAGATAAGGGAGAGATAGCAACTAATCCTTTCTGCTAAACACATCTACATCTGAGCAATGTCACCTGACTCATTAATGCTGAGAACTACGGGCTGCCAGCAGAGACAGAAAGGGCCCCCAAATGCCAAAAATAATGTGCATGCTTATAGAGCACTTATCATCTTCCAAGTACTATGGAAACATTAACCAATATTTAAGGAACAAATTGCTGATAGAAAGATGTTTATTGCTTTTCCTGAACATGTGCACTGGGTATATGCCAGGAAACCTTTGAAGGACCCTGTTGAACTAACTGGGGCTGCCCCATTTTTGGTGCAGTGACTAAACAGCTGGTGTTTTAGGGTGGAAGCCACCTTCATCTTGCCTCGCTCACAGGAGGCTGCTCAGCTTAGGAGAACCCAGTGACAGTGGTCCCTGTCTTGACCCAGGCCCTGCACTCATAATCCACAAGGGGCCATTTCCAGATGTGCTCTCCAAACTCCACATCAGTCAGGTACATGAAAATCTGCATGACTAGTAAGCGTGCGTGAAAAGTTTGTTATGTGCTACAGTTACATATTCTTCACAAGGGATGGGTCAAAGATGTGAGGCTAAAAAACCTGCTCCAAAACAGGAAATGGTGGGAAGGAAATCAAACAAGAATATAGATTCATTTAAAGCTCAGCAGGGAATGGATAAAGATAGCAAAAAAAAAAAAATCAGAGTGAATTAATGCTGCCAATGGATTTAAAGGGAATGCAAAAGACCCTTATTGTATCGGGGAGGACATGAAAAAAATCCAAGAGACAAAGTTTGTCCATTAATTAGTAAACTAGAGTGGATATGAAACTAATGATGACTAGAATCTATCTTTAATGAGACAGATAAAAGACATGTGAACAATTCAGAGATGAGAAAAAGCTGGTAAACTTTTATTAGTAATATCTGAGCAAATACTTGAGTAAAAATGAGCCCACATAAATCATCTGATACAGATGAGTCTAGGATATTGGGAAAGTGGTGAAAATACCATACTGCATGTAATTATTTCTCCTAATTTGTGAACAGAAGACTAAGAATCAACTAAAGAAAAGTGCATACAGACACTGAGAATACAAAATAAATTATTCCAAAACATTTTTTTCCGAAAACCACCTTTTACCGTTTCTAAAATAAAGATATCACCATTGCTTTGGAATGCAGTGAAGGTGAGGAATATGAAGGCAACAAGCACAACCTGTCCCATCAAAAGGTCCCCACAGTGATCCCTGGGTGGTTGCAGTCGTTCATGGCAAAGGCCACTGCTGCCCAGCAGCTCATTGTTCTTTCACCTGTCATGAGACTTAAGGCAGGAGGTCCCCATCCTGTCCAGGCACTGTGCCACTGCAGACAGTGTCCTGGGAATGATGCCTGGCAGAGAAAAGGATGCTTTGCAGATGGTGCTGAGTAAGATGCAGCAGTGAATGGCTTTCTAGGGTATTTTGGGTGACCTTGACACAACACAAGAGCAGTTGCTTTCAGCAGGTGGAGGGACCACAACCCCTGGTAGCAGCACTGCAGGGAAAATGTACTCCAGGTCATCATACAGGATCCCAATAATTTTGGGACAGAAATCACAGTCCTGCCTAGGCTGGTATTGGTACTCTAACTGGAGAAGAGCCAAGTAGCTCAGCCCACAGTGGAGGATTAACATAATAGCGCCCCCTAAACAACCTTTTCTAGAGGTGCTGATCCATCCAGCTACCTTGGATGCAATGCTGGTTGTGGGTGTTTGATGTGCCTGAGAGCGCTCCCCAGCAACCTAAAGCATCAGAGTGTCATTCTAGCAAGAATAAATCTCACCAGGCAAACTTGATTGCTTTTTTGATAGAAACAGAATATTAACGGATGAAGAGAATGCTGGAGCTGTAATATATCTGCATCTGAGTAGTGCATTTGATACTGTGCCTCATGAAATCTTTGTAGAAAAAATAATTTAAATCTGCTTGCAGATGAATATTGTATTTTTGATTGAAAACAGGCTGGAAGGCTATAAAGAGAGGTTAAGTGTGAGAGGCAGAACATGGGGCTGAAGATGAGGAGACCAAAGAAGAACGACAAAGCTTACTCTTAAATAAGTTTTATTCAGTATCTCACTGTTCATCTAGAAATGGGGGAGGAAGCAATGTTTTATTAAGATATGCAGATGAGATGAAATTAGGAGGAACTAAAATCTTCCACGAATGATATAAAGAGAATGACAGAAAGAGAAGCAGCTGGATCAGAATGTTATAAAATGAATTTAGTGTTGCTTACAGAACAGGAGAATTTGACTTGTTTTTCTGTTCACTGGAACAAACCAGATCAATCAAGTTTTATTGGTAGGAGGAAAAGAGGTTTGGGTTCATAATTTTCTGTCTGCTTCTGCAGATGTGAATTGTGCTAGCCTGAAGACTTAAGAAAATCCTCCTGTATCCCAGCATCCTTCCTAAATGGGAGAATTTGAATTGGTTTTCTCTTCAGGACACATGTGCACACTCAAAATTACTTGCTAAAAAAACCTGAAAATTTAGCATTTTAGAATCTGTCCGCTAAATATCTAAAACAGAACAGTAGGTGAAATTCCATCTTCTCCCTCAAAGCTTGTGGGCACATGTTGGACCCAAGTTAGAAATGAGGCATGGCAGCAATAGGGCAGCACAGCTGGGGCTGCACAGGGTCAGGGTACCTTTTTGCTACTCTGCTGTTTCTGCACCTGGAACACTGTGTTCAGTTCTGCGAAAATCATTAGCAAGGAGATATTGAAAAATTGTAGTGAGTTCAGAGAAGAGCAACAAAAATTATCAAGGGGATGGAGAGATTCATTTAAACAGAAAGATTAAAGGAGCTAAATCAGTACTGAAGGACTGAATTTGTAATATAGCGTCGCTCAGAGAAAAATGGCTACAGAGACATTACAATCTAGTGCTGAAGGGTGTAAACACAAAAGACAGGGAAGAATTAAGTAGCACAGTGGGGTGTAAAAGAAAGTATGAGGAGTCGGAAGTGAGAAAGAGAAATATAAACTGCACATCTAGAAAATTTTCCTAACAAAGGAAGCCTTATCGGTAGCAACACGTAAACTTAAAGAGGAAAAAAAAAAAGCTAGATGATGTCCAATGGAGGATGATTGCCCACCCCCAGGAAAGGCAGATCACAGTACTTCTTACTGATTTCTGTGGAAATGGCACAGATCCCTAGCTGGGGTGTATGTGACAACAATGTATGTGCGAAGAAGTATAAGACTATTGTTCACTGTAAGCTGTGGTGACAGGATCATTTCCTTCATAAAATTTCAAATTTCCTCTAGTGACATTTGTTCAGAATGAAGAATTTGGATCTGGTCTCTGGACATTTTTTTCTTGATTTTCTGAGAGTTTTTATGCTTAGTGAGACTGTGGGACCAGACACACACAGAGGTTTCCTCTTCTGTGTAAAATTTCCAGTTTAATATCTCACTCTTACAGCCACTTGTTACCACTCTGCAGAAACACACCTTTATGTTCTTAAGTGTAGCTACTCTGTGCCAACAACAAGCAGCTCAGGGCAGGTGTTCTTAATGCTTTCTCCAAGCCAATACAAATTATTCTTCAGGATTTTTGCCTCCTAAGGAATGTGGAGCTAATACAACACAGCATCTTGTCTTTCTCATTTATTTAGTTTCACTTCATATGCTGCGTTGCTTTCACCTCTCAAATATTGATTAAGTCAAGTCAAAGCCTTGTACTAATCAGTGTAGCACAGTTTGCATTGTTATACATGTGTACCCATTATAAGTGGGTTTTGTAAACTAGTTTGTGAGTTATCTGTTTCCATAATCAGACAAGATGTGCATATTTTAGCTGAGATCAGCTCTTTTACGTTCAGTATCACCTAGGCTCCGTTTACCAGTAATTCTTTGTGCATTAGAAAATGTAGTGTGGTCCTCCCCCACTCCTGGTGACAGTTAATTAAAGCCATTCATGTGAAGTAAATCAACTTCCATGAATGATTAAACAAATGAAAGATAAGTTAGGTGCATAACATATACCTTGGATATAAGCCTGTACTACCAGAGGAAAAAATAAATTAAGTACTATTTGCGCCGCCCCCCCCAAAAAAAACAAGTAGCTGCTGGAAAGAAGTCAAACACTCTTGTAGCACTGAGAGCTAAACTCTTCTTTCACTTGCACCATGTGCAACCTCTGAAAATGAGTAAAGTTTGTAGAAAGCTCAGAGAGTGCAAACCCTGCTCTCACAACAGTGGCAACCAGTGGGGCAAATTCTGGCTACCTAATTCCTGGCAGCTGTCAAGTGTAAATTTCTCATCTTCACATAAAGCCAGAGATATAGTCAAATGACTCTGTATTACAGTCATTTGTATTCTGCCTCCAAACACTTTCATTCCTCCTGCTTTGAGTAATATTTTTTCAACCTTGTCTTCTCATTAAAATTTCTTTCTTCATTATAGTGCATTTCAATATAATTTCCTCCTGAACTGAGCTCAGGGTATAGCCCAACTAATAAGAATTGCATGATTTAAATTATTATGCACACATAACCCATTATAATTGAGTCTTATTCCATTTTAATTGCACATGTTTACAAACACTGTGTTCACTGCAACAGATTATGTATTTTAGTTGATTGTGCCATTAATGATTGAAAAGTCAGTGCCATTTTTTGTTAAATCCATTTTTGGCTTGCTAAACAAGCGACATAGCACAGAACTCCTGTGGAGAGTCACAAGATATATTTCTAACTTTCTCTTGTTTATTTTTAACTGTTGAGAAGCGTTCTGCCGTAAACTCAAACCATGGATCTTTGAAAATGCAATTCTTCATATCATTCAAATCATCTTTAGCCTTCCAGAGTGTGGCAATTCTTTAGTCAAATACTCATTCTTGGTTGAATTTGGAGGCCAAATTTATTTTAACAATAGAGACCTTGTTAATCTCTGTAATTCACAACACTGCCCATTACCCAGGGAAACCCCCTGCTTTTGCATTCTCAGAGTTTTGCACCTAGAGCTCCCTCTTTTGTGAACGTGTTTAAATGCCCCCATCTACTGCCTGGAGGTTTTGTTTCTGGGTAATGCAGATGCAAAATTAGTTAGGAAGTGGAGCTCCTGAGACCTCTGATACTGAAGAGAATTGGAAAATTTGGCAGCACACAGTGCTGTTTTGGTGCAAGGTCAGTTAGATAAGGTCAGTCAGGATGTTAAATCTAGCCACTGCCTAGTTTGTCATCAGGTTTTATAACTGGAGAAAGGGAGCCTGATAGACCAGAATCACCAGAAGAAAAAATATTTAAAACAAACCCATATATTCACCAAGATTTATACAATTTTTTCTTCTTGTTATGTACTTTTTCTCACATACATTTACCCTATGTAGCATTAACAGAGACAGATGTGCTATATCTGGGCTCTGTTCAGATTTTCTTCACAGATGTTTGTCCTGCTTCCTCTTTAAGCATCAATGTGGGACATATTCTCATCCTAGAAGCTGTCCTTCAGATATGAGTAACACCTTGCTGAAGATGCTGAAACCAATTGCAAGCTTCTTACAAAACTAGCAATGCTTTTGCCACCACCACATCACAAATCCAGTGACTTTCTCTTGAGCCTGCCCTGTTACAGAAAGTCAGTAATTGGGAGCAGACTTCATGGCCCCAAGCATGCATATTGGCTTGTTAAATTTAATCATCATTGACTAAAAGACTATTGCACTAGTGAAAGAGAAAGAAAGGGTTTGTCCTAAGAGGAAGAAAGGTTGTGGCAGAAATCAAAATGCAGGTGATGTGCTCAGCATCTTTAAGATGCGACTGTTTATGGCTTTGACAATAAATAATACATCACAAGCATTGACAAATGGAACTTCACAAAAGCCTTGTGAAGTAAATCAGCCGTTGTTATCCAGGATGGAGAGGGAGATGGGGCATAAAAAGGTTAAGCAATTTGACCAAGATATAGCAAGCCTGTGGCAAAAGTGCAGCTCCTGTAGTGCTCAGGTCTATGCTGGTAGCCACAAGCCCTTTACCTACTACTTTTCTTTTGGCTGTTATCAGTCACAAAGGAATGGCCACTCAATGCATTTGGATACTAAGTTGTCAGGAGGACGTGAAGGCAGGAGATAAACTAATGATTTTTATGTTCTGTGATGGATTTACAGAGAATCTCAGAGGCTTTAATTTGGACAGTCTGGCTTCTGCCATACTCTTTTGTTTTCATCTACTGAATTTTTCATAACTATAAAACTCTCCAGTGGGACTGGGGATCTGAAGTGTTTTGGAGTGCAATTAAGCAATATAGTATGATTCTGCATTTGTAACAGGAAGGCTTTTGTTTGTGTTTAGAGGGATTTTGGCAAGAACTGTGCTCTTATTATTAATTGTTGTGCATTGTGACTCATAGTAAACCGACTGCATTGTCTAATCTGTTTTCTAGGTATCATAAAATGTTTAGAGGTTTCATATATCTTGAAGTTTGAGAATTTGTCCGCCTTTACCCAGTCATGCAGGTAGGGATGGCTGCAAGATTATACATTAGGAGCTACAACTGATAATGCAGGGGTGATCTAGCAGGCATTTACATTTGCTATGATTTATGGCAGTTTGCTGTGACTTGAAAACATTTGGGGCTGAATCAGTTTAATTCTCACTGTCTGGATTCAGGAAAAGCAAGTTCTCATTGCTCTAACTGCCTTGCCCCTTCTTCCTTCCTTCCTTCCTTGCATGACATCCTGCCTGCATGGTTGGGGTTGTCTAGACCTCTAGTCCTACGGCTCGGTGAAAACAAGCCACTGTTGTTGCAGGCGGTTCTGGTGAGGCTTGCACTGAAGCTGAGAATTTTTTTGCATCAATCTAGAGGATGCCAGCACACCTCTCTTTTACAAAGTTACTCCAAGACTGTAGTTAGGACCTAGTGCTGATCAAATGGCTTTGCTGTCCTGTGACAAGAAGCGTGGCAAAAGTAAAAAGTATTACTACTATTGTCCTTTGAAATGTGGTCCCTAGGAGAGGTGACATTTGAAGGATTCACTGCATGTGGTCAGGTCTATTGTCAGGCTGGGAAGCCAGAATTCATGAACAGCAGCTCACAGGTACTTTGATGCTGTGCATTGAGGAGGTAAAGCTTTTGTTTGTTGAGAACAGTTTGGCAGAGCTCTGGAAGGAGTAGTTCCTTTAGCTGCAGAAGAAGAGTTGATACAAGGTCAGAGTTTTAAAAAGGGCAAAGAGAAAACAATCTGTGCATGCGTGCACCTGTGTGTATTTGCATGCATGTGCAAGGAAGTAGCTTGTAGATATTATTAACTCCCAGGATTCTGGATGCATTTGGAGAACAAAGTATAAAGTTGCAGAGTAGATTCTCATCTTTGTGTGAATGCACCTGTATTAACCTTAAAAGAGGAGGGATTTAAAGCACTGCAATAAGGTTGTATTGAGAATGAGTTCCTTGGAAAATTCTTGTGCTAAATCAAACTCTTTTTTGTTAAATAACCTCATAAACTCCTTCATCGCACAAACTATTATTTTTAGACTTTCAGTAATGAAAAATGGCCAAATGTATTATTGTTTTTAACCTGGCAAATATACTTGCTCCTGGCCTGAGTTGCCAAGTCTGCCAAGTTTCAGGAGTGAAGTAGATTTTTATGTTGAAGCTTTGTACACACAGGCCTCTGAGAAAAGAAAAAGAAAAAAAGAAAAAAAGGTTTATCGCTGACAAGTTGGCACAATCTTAACTAGTGTTTAGCAGCTGGAGGATCTGGTAAGCACATCAGACTTGGAATCAGTAGGGAAAAGAGAAAATTCTGCTGTTACCATCTTGCCATAACAAGAACAGATTAAAGGGAGAGTTGAGTAGGCAGAGCACTTCAAAGATGGGACAGTTTGCAGATGGCAAAGCATGTTGATAAGACCATTAGAAGCCAGTTAGAAAAGTGATTAATGAAGCAGAATTGCATTTTGGTTCTTGGGATCAACAGTCAATTGCATCCCAACAGCATCAGCAGAGGTCTGATTGCAGAAGTCAAGCCACCACTGAAAATCTTTAGTCATAGTCAGGGCCTTCTTATCGCCTTCCCAAACACCTCTCCTTCCAGTAAACAGGGATAATCTGAACTTCTCAGACAGGCTGCTTTACTGAGATTTTATAGAGAAAGGTGGATGGGGGGGGCAAAACAGGAAGAGAAGTGGTAGAATATGATTTGTGGCATGCAGAGCTTAAAGAAAACGTTTAGGAGCACATTGAGTGGGAACTTGGATGTGAGGACAGCTTGGCTCCCAGCCCCAGGAGTTCCTTGCAGTCCTGGGAATACCTGCAATGCAACCCCTGTGGCCATGGTGGTAGGTCACATCTAAGCACAAATGTTTCCTGTCCCTCATAAGCGGGATGCTTCTAGTTGTGGAATGGTGTGGTGCTTCAAGCTAATACTCAGGAACAAATGGAGGGGCTTTCAAACACCAGAAATACCCAACAATTAACGTGACAGTGGCTAAAGTAAAAGAAGTATCATGCATGGAAGAATATTTGGCATATTTCCAGCAAATTCAAAACCCCATCAGTCTAAAGAAGCATTAGGAGTTTATGATGTGGAAATAACTGGCTGGTGAGTGATGCATTTCCAGCTTATCATGAGCCATCTATTAGAAGAAAACATTCTGGGGCTGGACTGAACCTCATTGCTGCAGGCCAAATGCCATGAACATGAGGCAAGTGTTTCAGAAACAGAATAGCCTACCATGTGCAAAGAGAGAAGAGATCAGGAAACATTAGATGTAATTACTTCTCAGCTATTTAATACTCGATGAAGTGATGGGGAAAAGTCTTCTGTAATAGCTGAGTTCAGGCAGCTTATGTCTGCAATGGTGTCATCTTTGCCGGCTTCCTCTCATTCTGAAGCATCTACTGGATGAACAGAAACCTTTTATAATTTGACCATTTGACTTGAAGCAAGCACCAAGTAAAAGGAAATCTGCCAAAATGGCAAAAGTGAGCAAACTGTTTTCAGTGCATCTATTTTAACAGCAACAACAACAACAAAAAAAGCAGCTCAGTCATGTTCAGCAGACAAGGTCGGCATGACCTTGGGTTTGATTAGCAGAGCTCTATCCACTCCAATGGAGTCAGTTGATCCTGGAGAGCCAGGATTCTCAGAGCACTCCATGGACACCACTTGGTTTTATAAATACCCTCAGCTAGAGAAAAAATATTTGCTTTACAAATGAGCAAACTGAAACACAAGGAAATAAAGTCTGGCCCAAGACATCAACAGCACATTCAGCAACCACAGAGACTCCAACTGGTGGTCCCTGGTTTTAGCTGCATTCTCCTTGGGAGTAAGCCGGGGAAAGTATCAGTGTCTACATTCACACGTAGTACTCAGTGACAAAAGATAGCAATGAATCCTTCATCACCAGAGTAACTCCCAAGTGTTATTCATGAGATCCATAATAATTTCCCTCACGAGCAATATTTGAAAAGTGTTTCCTTTCTCTAGAGAAGTTCATAATTAGGAGAAAAACTTATGTAGCTTAAATAGAGCAAGTCTCTTCCTTCTGTAACCCTGCAGCTGCCCCAAGCTGTCTGCACTTGGGATGGTGGTAGCAAACCCAACAGTGAACCTCTAACTCCAAAAGCTCCTGTATAGGCAGTAAAAGAAAATGTGAGCCAAAACTCAGTCAAACTGAAAAATGGACCTGTGTCTGTCTTTCTTTCTTTTAAGTAATTATTTTCTGTCCTCTGGGTCTTTTTAATTCTTCTATCTGCTATTTTTGTCAAAGACAAGATTTGTGCTCTTTATTTGACACAGTCTTTTCAGAAGCCATAGAAATACCAGTGCCAGTTACAAAGGACTACAGAAGTGATTCAGTAAAGATCACTGCTGGAGAAATTCTAGTAGGTGTCATGCAGCACCAAAAAAAACCCCAAAAACTGCAGGATCAGTTGCAGGATGAGTTGAGGAGATGCTTGATCAGATAAAAACAACTCCTTGACTGGTATCATTGCTGCTTCAGCCACTCATGTGAAAATGTGTCAAGAGGTACTTTCATGCATAACACAATGTCTCAGCCATGTTGTTCCTCAGCTAGCCTTGCTTACATGAGCTAAGGAGACATCTGTTCCTTGCCAGTAGAAGGAGAACACTCCACTGTGGTCTTTAAGGATTGTATGATTTTGCTGTAATCCCCCTACCTGCTGAGATCATAGAATCACCTTGTTGAAATAATCCAGCTGGAGGCCAGTCACAAGTGGGGTTCCCCAGGGCTCAGTGCTAGGTCCAGCCCTGATCAATGTCTTCATCAATGACCTGGATGAAGACATTGAGTACACCCTTAGCAAGTTTGCAGATGACACTAAGCTGGGTGGAAGTGTCGATCTGCTGGAAGGTAGGGAGGCTCTGCAAAGGGATCTGAACAGGCTGGACCACTGGGCAGAGTCCAATGGCATGAGGTTTAACACGGCCAAATGCCAAGTCCTGCACTTGGGGCACAACAACCCTATGCAGAGCTACAGACT
>WAAB01022668.1:48072-148358 GCA_013389865.1 Piaya cayana
CTGGACTCAGCACTGCACCCTGGGAACCCCACTTGTGACTGGCCTCCAGCTGGAGTAAACTCCATTTACCACCACTCTCTGGGCCTAGTCATTCCACCAGTTTTCCACCCAGGAGAGTGTGCGCTTGTTCAGTCCAGAGGTTGACAGTTTCCTAAGCACAATGCTGTGAGAAACTGTGTCAAAGGCTTTACTGAAGTCCAAGGAGACTACATCCACAGCCTTTCCCTCATCCAAGAGTCTAGTCACTTGGTCATAAGAGATCAGGTTAGTTTGGCAAGACCTTGCTAAGGATATGGCCACTCATTCCCATCAGGATGAACTCCACAGCTTTCAGTGCATCTGCTGTGCCTCTCTACAGCCCTCAATTTAGAGTCAAGGTTATTTCTAAGAGTCCCAAAATAGAGAAAGTATAGACACAAAAACTTAGAGAATCTACTTAATACTGCTCAGAGCAAAGGTCAGACTACAGGTATATTTATGGACAAGTTGTTCCTTTTTCTTTTTTGTGGTTTTAAAACTACCTAAAGTGGAGAAATAATGAAACATTACTTCAATGGGCATCATGAAGTATGGGCATAATCACTGGCTAAATTCCTCTGGAGCCCCCTTCACTTCAGCCGTTGCTGATGCATGAATATTTTTGCATGTGCAGTATTGAAAAATATATATCAGAGAGTATGGAAAAAAGATATTTCTTTTATCAATTTAAAAAATGTGTTTATATCAAAGGACTATACCTGTAGCCTGTGTTAAAGCAAAACTTTATCACTGTGCCTTTTTCTCTTTGGAAAGCATCTGCTTGATTTCCAAATACCGTTTTTTCCCCCAAGTCATTTATCCATAAGCACATCCTGTGTCCTCAGCTACTGTGATAATGAGGAAGAAGTAGCAACTTTGTACAGGGGTTGTAAGTTTTTCATGGGGGGAAATAACTTTGTACAAAACCTATATATCTTTGGAGATGTATGTTTAAGACCAAATATTGCCTTCAGTGGTATAAATCCCAAACAACTCTATTGCAGTAAATACAATCAAATCCCTCTGGTTTTACACAGAAAAACTGAGAAAAGGCTTTGAACCCTGGTGAATTTTTTATATTCATGATGATAAGCCCTTTGCCTGCAATTTTGGCAGTAGCCACACACCCTGCAGCTTGGTGTAAGTTAGGTCCATATAAGCACCTTCTACAGACTATACGTCAATAAAATTAAAATGTGGCACTTTGTGAGAGTTTTCTTCTGTCCCTGCCAGTACATATTTTCTCTAGACAGGCTGGGCTTCAAACTCAACACAGGTAATGTCCCTCCTGCTATGTAGCTGCTGCCAAAATCTTTCTTTATTCTTTACCCTCCACATCACCCACTGCATCATGCAGGCAACATAACTGCCCATGGTGATTGTTTATGGAAGAGCCAGGGATGTCAAGACAATGCTAGAGGGAAATATAAGGAAAATGCTCAAGTCTTTCCTGCCATTCTGTTCCCAGGTCCAGCACAACCCTGAACCATGAGACAGGGTGCAACCTCCCAGCTCCATGCACTGTCCCATTCACACACAGCACATCCTGACATTAATACAAAGGCAACCACTGCCTTGACAACCTGAGAGGAGGTGAGTGTCCATCGAAGGGTGGGCATTTTATTCTGCCTTTCCCACACAGGCATGCCTCTGCACACCTCCACAGCTAAAAGATGGCTGCTAATGCTAATGCCAGAGCAAGTATTGTGAGATGTCTTGCTTACATGGCTAGTTTTTGGGACCACGTTGGGGATTCCAGTATGACCTCAAGAGCTTCAAAGTTTTAAAAGAGCAACCCAAGCAGTGAAGATCATAAGGGAAAAACAAACAAACACCTTTCTATCAGGGCAGCCTTTGCCAGCAAGGGTGGAGATGCCAGCATGGTTACAGTTCTAAGGTGTTCAGTTTGTTTTGGAGCTGGACCTGATTGCTCCAGTGCTTCTCTAACTACTGTAAATGCCAATTTCATACCAAAACGTCCTCAGTTTAAGGAAACAGAGACACCTATGGAGTCAGTGAAGTTGTGACTGCTCTGCTAAGACCTTCATGGCTCTGACACCTTGGACGCTGTCGTGGAAAAATAGCCTTTCCTTCCCAGTCCCCTTTAGCCCAAGGAAGAAATATTAAATGGTTGTGAGATGTCTGTGAAGAAACTGCAAGGGAAATTGTGCATTCAGCAGCACAGGTATGTGACCAGCAACATACAGTGCAAAACACTAGACACAGGCTACTTAGTTTTAGGCTCTTACTCTGAATTCTAAGTTTTTTCAGAAAGACAGCCTCAGTATTAGCTATATAAGACTTATTTTCAGTTCTGTTATTTCTTTATCTGAAGCATTTCATAAAGGCAGAGGATTCTTCTTGGTTTCCAAAAGGGGAAACTGAGGCACAGTGATACAAAGCAGCCTCTCCATAGTATAGATTCTGACTCCAAGACTGTTCCTGTTATTGCTTCATTGAAAACTCCCCTCATCAGCCATGGCAGGTTCCCTTTCCCTCTTGTTTTGCATGCTCCTCCACAACTTGATCTTTCACACCTGGAGTGCAGAGCTTACTGTACAGCACCAAATCATCAAAGAAACCCAAACAGGCATTTCACTGATGCAAAAGACCTTTCAAAAAGAGAGAGAACAGAAATAGAAGCACAAAATTAATCAGAGAAGTGACTATTCCACCAAAGCAAAGCAGCAGCTGAGTAAAGAATAAAAGAAAGAACTGATTAAAGGGGATGCTTGAATCCTGAAGAAAGGCGAGCACTGCATAGTAAACAATCTGCAGAGGGAAGTTTAAAAGGCAAGGAAAGAATAATCTAGCAATATCATGCTAAAGTTTCTGGAGAAGTAATATTAATGTAGGAACAGAAAAGTAAGGAGAGAAAAAGACATTGAGGGTTGATGGTGGAGAAACAGCTAGGCGCTGTATACAAAATCAGAGAGCATCTGAGTGGTCAATTTGGTCTCCCTGTGAAGGGTGAATAGCACAATGCATTATCTGTCACAAAGCAAAGAAATCACAGCAGTGTTGATTGGAACAGTGCTTCAGGAAATTATTGAACAAGCAAGAAACAACCTCTGATCACCACATTCCAGGAGAGGCGTAAATTTGGAGAATTGCACACAGAGCTTAAACCAACAAGGGCTGCAAATGTTGGAATAGTAATCCATTGCTTAACAAATGGGAAAGCAGCAGGCAGTAACTGCTGCTCAGCAGAACTGTTCAGAGCGGGAGACCATCTCTGCCCAATAGATACACACAAAATCAGGCTTTGAAAGTGCTGGTACTGAGACCCAAACTGAGGAGAGTCAAATCCCTGAAGCATGAAATCCTGTTGGAATTACTCAATGCTCACACTGGAGACTGGCCCCAGCATTTGGGTGTGCATCTTCAGATACGTATTTTACTGGCATTTAAGCATTTAAACAATCACTGGACTTAGCATTGTGTAAGCAGCCTGTTTTTCTGCTGTTCAAATTTTCAGTCAATCTTCAGTGATTTACTGGGGAGGACTGGACACAGCAGAAATCATTTAATTTCTTCATCCCTGACAAAAGAAGTCAATAGTTTACACTACCATCATTGTGAAAGACACTCCCTAAGTCTGGATTTCCCCTCCGGGTAATCATAAAAGGATGCCTGACCTGTATCTGAGCTGAAAACATACTGAAGTCAGTGAAGTGGTCTCTGTTTACACCAGCAGAAGCAGTCTGAAAAGGGAAAAAGGTTTATTCTGATGACTTTGCCACTGTCTTCGATATGTCCCATCACTGCTGCTCCCACTGAGGACTAGGCATTGCTGCAGTATGTGGAAGCTTTGATATTTCTGCAAATGAGTTGTCCTTTATAAAATATGTACTCTAGGTAACATCCCAACTGGCAAAGTGTTCATTAATTAGTACAGCCAGAAGTGCAGGAAAAGAGATAGCTCTTGGAGATGGAAAGTGAAGGGTTAACCAGTCATTATTTTTGCCAGCAAGTATGCATGCTCTGTTCCACATCCTCCCCTAAAGTATGAAATGTAGCAGATGTTTTGAGAACAGTTAGCCTGATCTATCAGCTTCTATATAAATGAAGGTTGAGTTAGTGAAGAAGAAGGCAGAATAATGTTTACAAGAGAAAAGCAAGAAGATTCCGACACCTGGGCAACTTAATGACGGCAGATGGCAAAAGCTGAAGGCAAAAAGGAGCAATACACACCAGCAGCTGTTGAACAAATGGGTAGTAGAGGCCTCAACTGAAATTGCGCTGGAAGAATTTAATACTGGCAGTTCTATAAGAATGATAGTATGAATATGCAAACAGGAGCCTGTGTTTTAAGTTCTCAGACAACCGTCGTCAAAAGTACCCAATGCGTTGTCAACCATGGTGATTTTCACAGCAAGAAGCCATCTATTTGCATCAGATACTGTCAACCTGCAAAGCAACAACTTCTGGGTCATTTAACAACACTCCAGATGTAGTTATTTTCTCCTCAGTAAGTGGCTCAAAAAGAGCTATGTGCAAAAAAGACAAGAGCTGGCATATAAAGGACAACAATCAAACAGTACATGGACATGATTAGCTAGTTGTTGTAATATAACTCAGTTAAATGAACAGATATCCAGGACACTTGTGTGTACTGTTATTATCAGCATGAGAGAGACTGCAAGACTATGGACAATCTCAGGGTTACCTTTCACCACCAGTAAACAAGGAATCACTCAGGTCAGCCCGAACGAGTGTTTTCCTGTGGCAGCATGTCAGCTACTGCACTCTGAAGTTGTAGAAGACACAGGTGCTGCCTGTTTTACCCCCTGAAAATGAAGGGAGACCAGCCAGAGCTACAAATGTAGAGAATGACTTCAACCAGCGTTCTTGATTGTTCTTGTGTTTCAAACACAGAAGTGGAATTAATGCATATAGCCATGATCACCACTAGGAACTTATCTTCCCCTACACTGGATTCACCCTGTCTAGGGAGTAGAAGCTGTGTGCAAAACTCAGTTCCAAGTTGAGGCTCCACAAATCCCAGGAGTATCTAGGTGTCTATGACAGAATTTAGATTATCTCATTTAAAGGATACTTCTCCTTGTTAAGACAAATTTTCATTTATACTGTAGTTAAACATTCTTAATACAATCCACTGCCTACTGCACACATCACATCTGTAGCTCTGCCAGGCTAATTCTGCACTGACCATTGACTCTACAGAGAGAAACAACACAGAAGAGCATCAATGGATCATTCCTGCAATTCCTTTAATACATGGTTCACACTAGGCATCTATGGATTAGTGAGACTCCCTGCTGCTGTCTGAAAAAGACAGCAAGTGGGTAGAAAGAATGCTGTCTGATAGGTATGCAACTTCAAAACAAATTCATACTGTTCCTAGAGCATTTGTCACCATAGGGGAAGAAAAGGTTATTGAATGTGTAACCTGCAGCTTTAATTATATTGTGTACTTCACTGTGCAATTAGAAATGTGTATTTGTAAGAGATATTTACACTTTCTAGTTATGTATCTATCAAATTTTCATTATAATTAGGATGACTCATAATGAAATTATGCATTAGTTTCTCCATTCATTATATTGTTTGACTTACAGCCAGCATGCAAACTACAAATCTTCTGAATTCTTCATCTCCTTCATCCTCCTTAGCTATTTCCTGAGCAAATACTGGTCAGAAACAGACAGAGGCATTTTCAACTGTTGCAACTCCTTTACAAGCAATGTTTTCTCAAATTGGATCTACTGCTGCAGAGTTCAGCAGCAACCTCAGCTCCTACACAAGTCAATAGGGTTTTGCAGATGCAGGGCAAAGTGGAAGCACAGGTGAGCCCTTTGTTTCCTGGGGCAATTTTACTTTGTAACATTCATATAGTCCAGGAAAACAGAAATTTGCCATGCTTAACCAAATTAGTGCTCCTTCGCCCTCTGTATCTTGTTTCCAGCAAGGAGCAGATCAGTGCATCAGAAAAATGCAGCAACAGCAGATCCATGGTAAGGGAGTCCCATCACTGTTGGCAACTGCTGTTACTGTTAGTCATTAGAAAAATCCCAAACAGAGGAGAAACATCATAGAATATCTCCCTAAACTGAACTATTTTGAATTAATCAAACTCCTAGGAGATCCTTCTAATCATTCCCTATTAGCCTACATCTTACACCTTGAACAGTATACCCCCCTTTCAATTAACAGCCAATGTAAGTACCTCTCCTTGTCCATTACGCAGTTCTTGCAGACAGTTATTGCTTGTTAACCACCAAGTCCAAGCGACCTACAACAAAGTATTGAAGCATTTGGGATCATTGTGGCAGGGAGGTCTGTAGGTAATTAATTCACTGCATGAGAAAGCGGGGAGCTGGGACAGTCATCCATTTTTTATGAGCTGCCTTGTGTTCAGTATGCAGTACTGGGGAACAGTGGATGATCACCTGCTTTAACTTGTCACAGAATGCCATTGCGTCCAGTCCAGTACTGAAATCCCTCAAAAGATCACCAACAAATCTTGGCACCCATAGACCTGTGTATCCTGTGTAGAGGAGAACTGTTGTGTCAAACCACTTACAAATCCGTTGCACAGTGAGCCCCTTAGTGAGACAGAAGTATATTGCTCAGGACAAGGAGGACTTCTTTATCCTCCTTTTTTTTCCCTGCCTTAAAGTGAATGTAGTACTCATAAAAACTGCTAGGTAAGTGGCAGTGAAAGTGACAATATTGTTCTGGTAGCCACAATGGAAGTCAGCATGTAATGGTCTGCTTTAAGATTCATGCCTACAAAATTCAAAGTCCCCTTTGCTCCCTCCAATTCTGTGAGAAGCTTCTGGTGTGAATAATTCCCCACTAAACTGAGAAAAAACCCTGGAGCCCTGAGATATCCCCTCCAACACACTGGCTGTGTAAGACGCAGGAGGTGAGAACAGGAAGGGAGGATGTCCCGGAGTGACAACAAGTACAGGCAGGGGAACCACAGAAAGCAAAGGCATCCCTGCTGCTAGGAGCAATGGTGACTCGGGGGCAAAGGGCATGCTTTGTGTTTCCCTGGATGTTCCTGTCAGCATCTATGGCTTGCATGCACCAGCAAGAGGCTTGCTTTCACTCAATAGTTCCTATAAAGGCCAGTTCAGAAGGAATAGAGACCTGTAGCCCACACTGAGTGCATACAGTGACGTGTGCTGTTTGATAAAACCCTTGGCAGGGTGGCATGTGATGTGATGGTGGCAGGAAGTGATGTAGAAAAAAAAAAAAGAGGGATTTAAGTTGGCCACTTTCCCCCTAGGCACAAGGCAGAATTTACCAGCATGTTCAGCAGAGACCAGCAGCCTCTTCTCCTGCACAGGCAACTTTCAAATAGTCTTGAACAGTCACCAGTGCAAAAGACCAACACAAAACCAAACCAGGACTTCTCAAAGGAGAAGATTCACACTTTGACCAGCCATACCCTCAAGTCGCAGTCGTTTTAAAACCTAATGCATATTTGCCATTAGTGCTCTCTGAACCCCTCTAGTTCATACAGCGTAAGGCACCTACAGCTGGGTTTTCACTGTGATCTTCTTTCCTCCTTAAACTGTCTAAACTCCATTCATTTCTGAGACATCTCTGTGCATCGTATTTTCATTTTAAGTCCAGGGCTGTAAACTGTGTGGTACCAAAAATCAGGCAGGTGTTGAACAAGCACAAAAGTGCTGGCACTCCGCTTGCCCTCTCCTAGTCTACCTTGGCACCAGATTATCTCGCTAGTCCTGCAGCCTGTGTTCCACAGCTTCTGGCAGATACCTCTGTGCTGGTGGCTTTTACATTCGTCCACTAGGGACCACACTGAGACCAGCAACACTGAATTGACAGCAGATGTTAACAAGCTTTGGTCCATCTTGAACCAGGCTGGTTATTAACTCACAACCAAAAGAAAAAAGGCTCCAATGCCTCAAAAGAGCACGAATATTTCTGAGCTGGGATCTATAGAGGTTCACAGTTTTACTGAAAACAGCAGTCTGCGATAGCTTCCTCTCACCATGCCTCTTCCACACATCACAGGCACTGCAAACGCCGTGCATCACTCACGTTTCTACTGCTCATCCTTATGCTGGGTGCTGTCAACTTGCAAATTCAGACTGCAAGACTCTGCTGGCTGCAAACTGTATTTTGCCTTTTGGGGAGTGCAGTGTACATCTGTGACTCTGTAAACACAAACCACAGTGCAGTCCATATATCTCCCTCATTCGCTTCATGCCACACCAACCTTATAGAGTTTTATGAACTTTCAGCTTCCAATCATTACTCTTACTAACTCCTGCGACAGCCTCAGCATGCAGTGGGGGCGGATGCTATGCGTTCATTTTGCTGTTCACATCAGTCGTGAGAGCTACGGCACCTTCCATTCCCGGGAGTGATTTTCTCCGTAGTTTCAAAACAATGTGTGAAACCCTGCTCTGCAGAAACAGTAGCCTCAGTAAGTTTAAGGATGACTGAAGCTATTTCTTCTCCTGGGGAGGTTTAAAAGCTACAGAGGAATGAATAGGGTTAGACCTATCACTGCATTTCTAGTAGCCATCCTATTACAGCACTGAATAAAAGCAGAAATGGCATGTCTAACCTAGGTTAATAAACCCTACCGAGTGCATGCCTTAAAAGCACTACGGAACAGCCTTAAGTCAGCTTGAGATAACTAATTTCAAGCATGGCTGTCTAGTGTGCCTGTCATTCCTATTGTCCTTCCAAACTATTTCAGACATTTTGAGCGGGGAATACTGAACTATGAGTTAGCAGGGGTTGTGACATTAATGGTCCAAAAAGGTTTAAGCACCAGGAGGGAATGATGACAGCGTTTAACAACTGGTGGCAGTTTGAAGGATTCCGCTGGATCTCTGTTTATTATTAATTAGGCTGCGCCTCGGAGGAAGATGTGACAGCTATCGAAGGTAAGATTTGCATGGGAAACAAAGGGAGGTGTTGCTGTTGGGTGCCCATTGTTTGTGCTTTGCTCCCTGGCTCTCTAAGCAAAGCCAGGTGCAGTCGGCAGCGGTGAAGTGGCGGTGGGGAGGGGGTGATGGGACAGAGGGTGGGAAGGAAGAGATGAGTGTGGAAATACTGTTGATAGTCCTGCGTTTTATGGCAGAAATGCCTCCAGGACACACTGGTTCAAATCTCACTGCCTGCTGAGTGTGCATTCCACGTTGCTCTTCCCACAGAGTAAAATACATAGAGGTCATGCAGAAAATACTTTACTGCTTTTCTACTAAGCCAACTGGGCTGTTTCTGAGGTGGGAGGAGAGGGGAATCTGCCCAAAAATAGAATGGGAAGGGGAAAGTCTCAGAGTCTGTAAGATGAGGGAGACATATTAATAATAGGTAAAATGTATCTGGAGTGCAACCGATGTTGTTTGAAAAGGAGTTAGGGGCAGAAGGGATTTCTCTGGTTAAGAAATCATTAGGTTATAGCCTATCGCAAAAAAAAAAAAAAAAAAAAAAANGCATGATGTGTCCATCCATTTTGCATAATCAAAGCTTCCTCTGCACTGTTGGCATTGTTTTGCTGGATGAGAATTGTAGTTTCAGGCAGAAAAAGCTGTGACTTCCTCCTGTGCAGCCGCCAGCCCCTTGCCACCCTCCCTCCCTCTGAGGAACAACAGAGTGGGGAAAGATGTAGATATCATTTAGTTGGATGCTGAAAGGGTTGGGAGCAAGGGCTGAGGGGGGAATGAACACTCAGTAGTATAACGGGAAAGCCCCCCCTTGGAAAAGCTGGTCTCCAGCCAGGAGATCAGGAGGTGATATGCAAAGTTAGAAGCTTTGTGTACTTTTTTATGATGTGTCTGTTTAGTAACACTAGACAAGTCCATATACCAAAGAGCCATGTCTGCCTGGCAAAACGGGGCAAGGACGTTTGTACAGGATCCTGGTCAGTGCTGGGCTGCAAGTTTGCATTTTTGTCATTGCGTGTGACCCTCACCAAGAGAAGTTGAGGGAAGTTAATGAATGAAAATCTGACATCCATGCATATACAGAATCTTTATCATTTGGCGTGTTTGATCTGAGTGTGATGTTCCCTGTGTTGATGAATGGTTTCAACTTGTGCATTAAAGTTCCATTTCCAACCAATAGAGAGAGACTTCAGAGTGAGCGGTATTTAGCAACAATAAAATGTTCTGCTTGTGGAAATGCGTCTCAGAGGAGCTATTAAAAATGCACTTAAAGGAGCTGAGAGTCATATCTTGCAGTAAGAGGTATGGCATCACTTGCCCTGCTAAATTTTAAAGTTAAGATTATAGTGCCATTTTAAATCTCCTTTAATTTGGATGTCATTAAGCATCCTTACAATACAGTTGTCAAAAGCTCACAACTTAGAGAATTCTGTTAGACTGATTGTTTTCATTAGATCTTCATTAGAAAAAGAATTCCTATATAGCAGGGACTTACCAAGTAACTTGAATTTACTCACCCCTACTAATGCTCTCTTTAAGTAGAATTTCAGTGTATTATAAACTACATGGTAAATAGGTCACAATATAACTCATTTAAATAACAAAATACTGATAACAATTTAACAAAAGTCCTAAATGTGTTCAGTCAAGTTAAATACAGATTGTGCCAAAGAGAAGCAATACTGGACCAGGAATGATAAGAATGCCTTTCAAGAAACATAGCATAAATATTTTCCATTTGATCCAAGCAACAACTTTTCAATCAAGTGCATTAATTTGCATTGCAAATTGGGGAAAAAAAATCTTTTTGACCTGTGCTATATACATCACTTGGTAGGGAATGATAACAGTGGAAACTTTCTTCCAAAGAGATTGTTTCTAGCAGTTTGCATTATGGATCAAAGAGATGTTATGCAGAGAAATGAAATCAGTGTTAGAAATTAGTAATGTATGTGGAAATCAAGTATCATCTCACTTTTGTCCAGAGACTTAAACAATTTTACTTTCTTTTACTTCAGTGCCTTTCTGAGGGAAGGGGCCTACGGGGTAAAACCACAAGGAGGTGGGAGGCTGCATTTACATTGAGCTCAGCCACAGACTTTGCAGGGGATTTGGACAAGACCCCAGCCTCTTTGCAAAATGGGCAGGGTAATAGCCCTGCCTCGCAAGTAAGGGTGAGGTTAAGGCACTAACAATGCAATGGAAATACAGATGTGATACTAGGGGAACAAGGCTGAATATAGTTCTCCAGATAAGGCAAAATGCAAAGCAAAACTTTGTAGCAAGAGCATTTCAGGCATTTTCACCTGTAAAATAAGACGTGTTGGAGATCCCATGATCCAAAACAAAATCTGCTTTCAAAACTATTCTGCACAAATTTGCCACTTACAAAAATTTCTGTCAGCAGCAAATATCCATTCATCTGAGAGCCTGTCAGAAGCTACTCGAAATCTCTCAGCATTATCTTTGTTCCATCAATGTACAGCAGAAAATGAAGCAAACTGCATCAGATTGATTCACTGTACTGAAAAACAATTTCCCTATTTTCTTCAGAAGCTCAATAAGTACTTTTTGCCATGAATCTCACTTGCTCTTCTTCTCATAAATTACCTGTGGAGCTCATGCAATTTTCTAATTTATCTATTTGATATTATTTGGGAATTTCTTCAGTGAATAACTCTTGGCTTACAGATCTTCTGGGAATGGCAAATATGTGCATATTTATACTGTGTTGCTTAGTTCAGTCATATGGTGCTCCTTGATTAGATGATTTGTATAGCTAACTCACAGAAAGTGAATTGCAAATTTCACAACCAATTATACTGTTTCATATTGAATTTCCATCACTATCTGAGCAGTCAGATTTAAAATTCATGTCTTGCAAGTAGTCATACGAGCAACACATAAGCACTGAAGTGCTCCCACTAGACAGATGTGAGAGCTAGGTTAAACAGTTTTCAGTTTTATATGAATATTCATGAAAAGTGTCCAAATTCTTGCAGCTCTGTTAACGTGAATAGTCGGCATCATCCACTGTGCTCTGCATGGGCCATTCTCTCACAGCGTGTTCCCACATTCTCCCTAGCTCTCCCATGTAAGTCCATGATGGCTATGGAAAGTTTTTATGCAACCATAATACATGACAAAATCACCATCACAGAAATCTTTGTTTTCCACATTGTGGCCTCTCCAGTTGTGCCTGTCTTGCACATTGCATGACATGAAGGCGGCAACAGAGCATCAGCAATGATGCAGTGACTCTGGGACACAAAACATTGAAAGAGAGGGAAAATAAAGGTGACGGTAGAGGGGGAATCAGCCACACACAAAGTATGTACATTGGGAGATAGGGATTCACACAGCACAAACACGTAAACACACCAGTACAGTTTTTTCACAATTAATCTAGTGAATCTGGGTCATTAACTTCAAGGTTTGTGGTCTTGCCAAGCCCAGGCCCACAGCAAGCCTTGAGCCATGGTCTTCCAGTCCTTCAACACACAAGACCTACATGGGTGTTCACAACTGGCGCAGTCAAGCAAGGGGGAGACACAGTTGAGTTTTGGTCAGATGAGGATCTGATGACTGCCAGGGAAGTATGGAATAGTTGTGAAA
Organism: Piaya cayana; assembly: GCA_013389865.1. Classification (NCBI taxonomy): domain Eukaryota; kingdom Metazoa; phylum Chordata; class Aves; order Cuculiformes; family Coccyzidae; genus Piaya; species Piaya cayana. The sequence continues at coordinate 60,606 of WAAB01022668.1, forward strand.
ATAATGGATAAGAAGAAAAGTAACTAACTAACATCTAGCACATGGTTTCAAAACAGTGAAAATCAGCTGGGTGAAGAATTACTGTCAAGGGCTTTTTCTCACAGACAAAACCCCCCAATTCTACTGTCAAAACACGAAGCTCTTTTGACTCAGAAACAAATGAGGAGGAAAAGGTGACAAAACATGAATATATTTGTCTTCTGAGTTATTTTTGCACTGTAATGATGTTATATAGGAGGAAACCTCAGATATCCTGCTGAGGGAGCTTGATTGTCTACTTCCCACTTTATGTAGAATAAGTCAGGTGTGTGCTGAATCAACAGGGTTGCTGCAACTGCACAGAGCCAACCAGCAGTGTTACACCCCCATTAAAAGTCTTCTACCATTTCAATGATTTTGAAGTCCAATTATCCTAGATACCCTTATTTATTATAAAAGTAGAAATATGCCTAAATTGCCCTCAGCAAGCACTGTGTGTAAGCCACACAGCAAGAGTCACTGTGGGCAATACATATTCTGTCAGGGCACATGTAACACCAGATTAATATTCCTTAGGGAAAGGAAGAAAATGAGAAGAATTAGAGGAACTAAAATCAAAGAAAACACATAGAATCTTTGCTAGGACAAAAATTGACACAATGTAGTCTAGAATGAAATCCCAACTTGAAACTCTCCCCCTGGATACCACTAAAACTCCCATTAGGTTTTCAAAACACATTCAAAATTTTTCCTTTTTTATTATAAAATTGTCCTATTGGCAATACTCAACCCCCATCACTGCTTGTGTCAACTGAGGTAATTTTATACAGACCACCCTTAAAGATCTAGTTAAATTCAAAGGGAAGAAGTCAAAGCCCAACACCTCTGCCCACGTTGCTGGTTGCCCCTCTGGTCTGTGTTTGGGTGCCTCAGACACTTAGTTGAGAGCAGATTCCTCCCAGTGATGAGCCCCGCACCAACACACAGTAACATCTGGAAGTGGTAGCATCTTCTTCTAAGGTCCTTGAAAGGCTGGAGGCAGCAACATAGTGCACCTGAGCATCCCCACTGTTTGTTTGTCATCTACTTCTGTAACTCCACAAGAGGAGTGACATGGCAGCCCTGTGGCCCTCGGCAGTCTTTCAAAACCACTCCAGTAAATGCACAAGCTCTTTAGGTAACACTTTTGCATCTCAAAAGTGAACAAAACCTCATCAAACCCTGCACTAGCTTGTCTTGCCTGCTGGACTCTTGGCACTGATTTGCACCATAACTCCCCATCACATGGACTTGGTCGATCCAAAAGCAGGGGTGAAATTTTCTTTCAGAGGAAATGAGAAAACTATCAGTCTAGCTGTAGATGGTAAGGATGTCTGAAACACTGAGAGGGGGCTATAGCTAGACCCACTGACTGAGATGTGATGGGCATTAGCAGCCAGGCACCCAGTAATTTTGTCTGAATGCAGTGTTCCTCCAGCGCTGTGTGCCACTGCATTGTCCTACACAAAACACTGCCAGAAGCATTTTGAAAACCAGAGAAGACAAAAGAGCATTTGTCCTATTTCCCCATTTCCCTTTCAGTGGAACAGAGACCAAAGTGGGACTGAAGTTTCTGCTTAAGCCCAAAGTGTTTCATCTGTCCAAGGTCACCCTCCTGGCAGGAGCCCTCTGGATGGCACTATCCTTGCGTGCCTACTGAGGCATGGTATCAAAGAAGGGATGGGATAACACTGTCTGCCTTATAGAATGGTTGCAGAAAACATTCAGTATACTTGGCTGTACTTCACTTGCGGGCAAGCTATTTTCCACCTCAGCAGAGTGGTACTCCTTACTGACAACCATTAGTAATTTGCAGATTTAGATAGGTCTTATAAACGTCAGGCTCCTGAGTGAATAAATAATGTTTCAGAGCAGTAACTTGAAAAAAGTCAAACTAGGAATGGTGAGAAGACCAGGAGTATGATCCCTTTGGGACACCACACTCTACCACTTCTAATTAATATCTGATACTTAAAGCATCACAGCCCACGGTTAAATCAAAGTCAGAGGAATCAAAGGAATATTAAATGTTTCTGGAGGCTTGTGTCCCTCTCAGTCCACAGGGATGAGTGTACTCCTCAGTGCTACTGTTGAACAGACCGACTCTCTGACCTTAGCGAGGAGTGCATGTTCCTTGTGAGTGGCGACATCCCAGGGGTTCCAGCAACCAGGCTCCCCTGGAGCTTGCAGTTGCCCCGGGACTAGCATTACCCCTTGTTCTCCCCATTGCCTTCTCATTTCCATCCAGCCATATCCTCCTGTACCTCCCTAGGTTCTCCTAGCCCTCTAGGAACCAGGGCAGCTCATAAAGCCTCTAGCAAACTGTAGTTTGATTTCAGCAGGCTGAGAGAACACAGTTGGGAGCCAATGGGCACCAGAGCTGGTACAAGAAAAATGGGAAGAGCATAGACAGAGGTGAGGTGTTGGTAGCAAGGGGCAGTTGCAGTCCTGGCACAGGTAAACACCTCTCAATTTCTCTGTTCTAACAACCCAGTGAAACTGATGCAGAACCAGGCTTCAGATAACCACATCTTGACTACAGGCAACACGTTGCAGATCCCAGGTGTTATTTTATAACTGAAGGGCAAAAATACAGCAAGAGCTTATCTGTGCTTACTGGTCTTCAATCATCAGAACCCATCTAGCTATTGATGAGCAGGTTTTAAGATTGTATGTTGAATTTCAGAGCTGCTGTTGTGATGATAGGGCAAGGATAGATTCAGCTGTGAAAAACAATCCTTGCAGAGGAGGAGTAAGGGGGATTGTTACGGTCTGGCAAAGTTTACTCATCCAAGAAATCAGAGTTTCAGAAAGGAAGCCTGAGTAGAAAACATCAATGCAACTAGGACATCTTTCAATTCTTTCAAAAAAGCATATATACTTCAAGGCACAGGGAGCAATAATTTAAGCAAGGAACAAAGGAAGTTCATTTGTAACCACGGCATTTTATTAACTGGAGGATCTGCAAATGAAAAGTCCCTTGACTTTTGAAAACCTAAGTTAATCAGGGTATAGCATAAACTTCTGACAAATTCTGCCTCTTTGTTTGCTTCCATATAAAACACTGACCATGTTGCCACTCTGCTCTTTGAAAGCTCTACTTTCATTAAGTGCAAGAAATACATTCCCCCATCTTGCATGAAGTGTCACAGACGTACCGAGTGGTTGTGAATTATCCCAAGAAGCCCACTGCAAATTTTTTGATAGAGCTTAATTAAGATGATCCGGTAATTTATGTGCAGCTAATTTGGGAGGATTTTGTCACAGGTAAACAAGCTTTGGAAAAAAAAGGCTTTCTGTTTTAGTCATATTTCAAGTGGATTAGTATAATCTTTCCTCAGCCAAACTCCACAGCCAGTCTATTTCATCACTGTTCTAATTTTACAAAAAGTAAATGACTGAAAGCAATTGATTAAAAATCTCTTCAAAGATGCATATGTGGATGCATTTATTCACTAAGAACTAACAAAATAACTCTGCATTTTATAGCAATTTATCTAGTGCATGAACCGGATGTCCTTGTTAGGTGTGCCTGCCTTCAGAGGGTTCCCTACATGAATATGCTTGTTCTGTAGATATCTACACTAATTCATCTCGGTCAGAGAGGTTCCTCTTTTAAACTAGGTTTGAGTTTCTAGGTGAGTTTCTTGTTTCTTTTCTTTTTTCCTGTCTGATGAAGTTGTTGATTGATTTCAAGTGAGGAGTCTTTCCCTGCTGGGACCTGGACTGTCAAAAGTCATCACAGAACTTGCAAAATTCTGTCGTAACACCAGAAGCTCAAACTCTGCTTCAGATTCATCAGAGTTCGGGGAATAATAATGGTAATTGACAACAGAAGTTTTCTTAGCAACTATATTCTTCCATACAGGCACCCACATGGGGGACAGTACTAATACAAACAGTAAACTCTATTGACATGAGTGAATTTATCATCAGCCAGAAGACGCAAGTGTCATCACAGTAAAACCTTGAGCTAGACTATTCATAAACTCTTAAGATCAATCAAAAAGGAAAATTCCGATTTTATAATGTTGGTTTGACTTCTTATGAACCAAATAAAAACTCTACATTTCCTTGAATTCAGGATATGGAAAAAGGAAGTCAGGAGTGTTGATCTCAAAGCTGTGCCCTTCCTTAATGAAACTCTAGCACATCTGTGGTGTGAATGTACAGCATGTGCAGAGGTTCTCCTAGCAGAGCAGGAAGAAATTTGCTCCACAGAAGCATTCCTGCTCTGCGGTGCGTTATCTACAGAGTCAACACAGCAGCACTACTAGTCTTAAATCACTTCCCAGATAATTTAAATATACCTACGGAAGTTCCTAGAAGATTTCAAATACTCCACCTTTTATTTAAGCAGGAAATCTTGGACAAAAGTGTTTTTCTGGCCCTCTTTGTTTCTAAGTTCATTTATGTCCTCTCTGGCTTCCATTAAAACATGCTGTTTGTCTGTTCTTTCTACTCACCCTTCTCTTGTCTCTGCTTAAAAAGCCTTACATATCACAGCCTCCTGGTCACTAGCCAGATATCCAGATGGTACTTACGTGCCATACTGATAGGTGCCTTAGAAATAACAGGGAGAGAGGGGAAAATATCACTAGGAGACATCAGATACTTTTTTTGATAAATGGCAATTATAGATATAATTAGCCAGTTCCCTTTGGAGAAACCAGGGGAGTAACAACAGTTGCAGTCTCACAGGACAAACATGTGAGGACACATATCTCACTGTCAGGTTTTAGCTTTCCACTCAGAGCAGTGTCAGGCACATGGTCCATCAATCCATCCCTCTTCTTTGAAAGACACCAGGTTTACATCTGAGTTGGAAGGTTTCTCTTAGTTCTTGTTACTATACTACCACAGCACCACTACGCTTTCTCAACTACTTTTTCACGGGCAGCTGCTTTTTAGAATAAAGAAACAGTTCTCCCCTTAGTTGTATGTGTATCCCTCCTGCAATAAACAGGCTAATTGCATCAGTAAGGCTAGCAGGATTTGGCTCTAAGTCAACCACCAAAATGATTTAAGCATAAGTACACGAGTTCCTTTACAACTCCAAGGCCCACTTGTTAAACTTTATTTACATCTCACTCAGAAACACTGTTTATTTTCTCTCTTCCCTTTGCCAAGAGGAAAGGTAGAATGGATGAGGTGTCAGGAACATTTGTGTGGGTAGGGGGCTGAGCCCACCCTGAATGCGACGGCAGGAAAGACGGGTTGTCTTCCCCTTTGTTGAAACATCTGAAGAAGTCTATCCAGTGAACTCCAAGTAGTATCATGTCTGGGGATCCCACCAACCTGCATACATCCTCCAGGGGATGGCACACAACCACAGAGGAATCTGCCAAGAGGAGAACCATTGCTCAAACCTACTGTGGCTGCATATTTGATTTATACCTTATAAAAGCACAAGATAAAATATTTAATTTGCTCAACACAACAGATACATGCTTTCTTTTCTTACAGAAATTTCTAGCCATTTTAAAAAACTCTTTTCAGCAATTGCTATGTATCTTACAGCAAATATTTTAGCATGATGCAGAAGCATTGGCAGCTTAATCTTAGCAATTGGCTCTGGAAGAAGGGTGTTAATATCCTCAGTCAGCCTGTGTGCCCACTGCACTCCCAAACTAAGGTACCTAGACCAGACACTGATAGGAAACACTTGAAATCCCACCTCCAGCAAGGGATATGTAGCACAGAACCAACCCTTGACATTTAAGTTGGTCTTTCATAAAATTGTGTCTTTTTAAACAGTGTTTTGGGCCATTTTTGCTGTTTCTATAGTTCAGGTCTCAAGAAGAGCCCTGCACTGGGCTGTGGTTGGTCATACGTGTGCCATAAGTAGAGGTCACCTGTTCCTGCTTGCCACATACCTCAGTGCCCTGCTCAGATGTAAAACCATGACCCTCTGGGACCTCAAATAAAAAATCTACCATATTCATGCAATTCAAGGACCCTGAGGGCTAGGGAGGAAGTGAGTAAGGTGGTCAAGGAACCACATTTTGCACCTACCACCTACCCTTATCCTGCTGAGGTATTTAAGTCTCTTACTGGAGCTAAAGCTTTTTTCCTAAGCAGCTGCAGTCCGTTGCCTCCTCTTACAAAAATCTCTACACGTATCTAATAATTTTCACTGTCAATTTCTGCATTCTTTTTATATCCATTAAAGATTTTATGAGATAGGATGACCAGAAATGAAAAAAGATTCTGAGGATAGAGCATGCAATTGATTTATGTTAATGGCATTGTAATAATATTTTCAGTGTTTGATTTCTTTTTCATTCTGTACACAGCTAAAATGTTGATTACTTTTCTATTCCCCTCTCATTTATTGAACAGCCACTTACACTAGGCTCCACAAATTTATTCTCAGGTCTATCTCCACAGCAGTTAAAATATAATTAATTTAAAATCCACCAACACACAATAAGTTGAGACGATTCTTTCCAATTAATCTTACTAGAATTCATCAATGAGTTTCACCTGCTGTCAATGCTGCTTATACATTTCTCATTGTAAAGCTCCTCTGACTTCACTATCTTTGACACATTTAACAACTGTTAGTACTAAAAAAGACCCCTAACCCTATAATTTCCATTGAACCACACTGTAAGATTTATGAGCCCCCCAGATGTGCATGAATTAACATAAGCCACCAGTGACAGCATCCTGAATGATTTTTGTATTTCTTTACACTGATAACTTTCATTTCCTATGCATGTGTCAGAGAGATTAAAAAAAAAAGCTAAATGTGCCAAGATACGTTTGGAGTTTATAAAGGCAATCAAAGAATAAATATTATTGCTTAATTTTACCTTCATGATATATTCTGACTTGAAAAGTATATTAGATGTCAAATAACCTTACTCTAAATGGATTAGAATGTGAAAAGTATCCCTCAGGGATGGAGGAGAAAAAACTCTTGATTCTTTTTATGATGGAGTTTGATAACCCAGTAGAAGCGATGGCACAGCACAGTGCCAACAGTAGCCAGAGACTGAGTATAAATATCATTTTTTAGTCAACTAAAGATGAAAAAACATTTCGGACAAAAAAAAAGAGCCTAATTCTTGTCTCAAAGCTGAAACAAAATCAAATACAAGTATTTCATCAGAAGGAAAGCCACTTGCTTTTCTTCTGCTCGTTACAAGGTGGCTGTGTACTGCCTTACTTTGGCTGTTGGGAGACAGAAATACAGTATCACAAATTTGGGATCTGCTGAAAACTGGAAATAGCAAGTATAACAGCAGTTTATCTTCAAAGTGTTGCCAAAATTAAGGACTAGATTTTCAAAGCAGCTTGGCATCAAGAGTACCTTCAGACTTCCCTGGGAAATGGAGAACTAAGGCATGGTTCTTACATTTTCAGCTTGCCCCTACATAGCAACTAGCAGTCATCACACCTTCCCTACAAGTTAGAAAACAGGTGTGTTGTGGGCAGGTGATTTTATATTGAGGAACTTCAAGGTCACAGTCACGTAAACTTGTTTTGCAATAGCGTCACCTAATATTGAAAGTCTCTCTTTTTTGTAGTGAAGCACTTGCATTGCTAGCTTTTCAAGCAGAGGTGTGGAAGAAAGTCCCCAGCACGAGATCTAAATGAGGGTCTGTGTATTCAGTTTGTGTGACAATACAGCTATCATACCGCAATATTTGTGTACCTTCATGCATGATACATAATGCAAAGTAGTTACCAAAGTAATAAGCATAATTTTATCTAATTGACATATTTATTATTGACATCTGTGACATAGTAGCATATTAAAGCTTCAGGCTGTGCCAGGTAGAAGACAAACTTATAGCCATAGAGATCAATTTAAAATGTTTAGACATTGCACATGAATGCAACACTTGCAAAAGGCATTGGACAACTCCATGGGAATTGCCTGGGCTATGGGAGGAAAGGCAGCATCTCATTTCTCCTACCCCATGAATACAGCAGTGGGCTCAAGAGGTAGATCAGAAAGGTACCAAGGAGAGTCCTGGGGGAATGTGCTGGGAAAATGAGTTCAGCAGGGCTGGATCCCATGAGCATCACATCACATGGTGACTCTTGCCCAGTCCCCAGGCTAGATTTCAGCAGGACTGAAGTCCCCTCTGCAGCCTGAGCCCTCCTACAGCCTCACCCAGGCATTTCTCGCTCTGTTTCTTGCCCTCACCCCTTGAGCGTGACTGCCAGTCAACTCCAGTCTGACAGGTCTGTGTATATCTTTCACAGAAGAAATGAAACCCCAAGCATATGTATATATTTGCTGTGTAGGTTTTGCACCTACCTATATGGTTTTCCAATGTCTCAGAGAGACAGGGCAGCAATTAGCTGTCCACACCTGAGATATTATTGGCGTTATCCTGTTGGCCACTCTGTTTTCCTTGGATGCAGGGATCCCTACAGTTCTGAGTTGATGTCCACTGAGCAAAACACACCAGCTCCCCATAACACACTGTATAATGTTGTGAAAGCAGTAACCTCTGGCCACCTTTGCTCTCTCAGGCTGTTGGTCATCCTGCAGAGTCAAGTGTGTTGACCCCACACCAGGTGCAGCCCGAGAGCATACTGAGCAGTGAGACTGTCTTGTGTCTTGTACGGAAAAGGTTACACAGATCCCAGCAACTAAGCTCACATGCTCACCTTCTCTTTGGCTGCTTTGCTTTTCTGGAGGGTCTTACTGATATTTCTAAACTGTGTGGTGTGAGCAGCAGAGAAAGATGAAAGACTGGGACAGAAGCAGCTGCAAATGAATTGCTGTAATGCAGGTAATGAATTATTATTTTGCAGCTATCTGAGGCCGCTTGGGTGATAACTAACATACTGGGGCAGAGGGAAGCAGAGCAGTAGTAGTCTGGCCAGTGAAGTGAAAGGTGGAAGGGTAATTAGAGATCATACTGTCCCTAGCTTGCTCTCTCTGGCTGTTGATTTTTCAGAGGGGCAGGGAGGGTGTGTTTCATTTACAGCATCACAGGGAATGGACCATCATCTCTTCTTTCAAACAGCCTGTTGCCTGCCAACAAATTGCACTGTATAAAATCATAAATCCAGGAGGACAGCATGAGTTTTCATAGTAACTTCAGAAAAACTTCTTCACTCTCTGAAGCAGTAAGTGCCTTTCAGATTCTGACACACATTTCCCAGGGTAATATTTTTTTTTCATTCCTTCTTATGTGTTATTTTATATGTTATATTTCTGTTTTTTACATGCATGTGATTAGGAAACGTTGCTTATTCAGAGCTCCTTTTCCTCTCTAAGTCATCTTTTTCATATGGAACTTATTTTATTCCCAGACATGAAAAATGAAAAAACAGTTACAAATTATATCTGACAGCATCTCCCCAGCTCCCAAGGTTTCAGATGCGCCTTGCTTTGTGGTATCTTCTTTGCTAAATCCATGTAAATAGGAGAGAACTTGTGTTGCCAAAGAAGCATAAATTACCCTGATTTCTTCATTCAGATTTCAGTGATATTGTCAATTTACTTCACCCTCTGCTAGCTGCTGATCGTCTTTACCATCCATCCTCACAATTGAAAAATCAAACAGGTTATTATGTGGAAAAAGTAGTTTTAACACAAGAAAATGAAACATAAAAACAAATGCTGAAACAAATAAAATTCAGAAAATGCAAAGGTACAGCTGCTCTTATTATTGAATGGCAACAACATCACAGTCAAAAATGAAAACCTCAGATTCCATGATCCATGACTGTAAAGTACCAGCTACTTACTGTATCACCCATAGCAAGAACGGATCCCTTCTCAGTAAGGGGTTAGTGCTTCAACTGAAAAGGTGTGGGAAAAGGAATGGTTTCTTCTTATTTGAAAGGAGATGAGCAAGGCACAGAAAAATTGTGAGTATTGTCCAAAATAACACGGAAAGCCTAAAACAAAGTTAGTAGTCAGTCTCCCAAATCCCAGTACAATGACTAAACCCTAATTAACATCTTCTACTCCTGCATTCATGGAATTGCTCCCACTGGTGCCTTATCCTTTTGGGTCGGTACACCTACCACCACAGAATCACTGAATGGCAGAGGCTGCAGATCATCCAGAGGAATCCCCTATAAAGCAAATTCACCTAGAGCGGGTTGCACAGGAGCGTGTCCAGGCAGGGTTTTAATATCTCCAGAAAAGGAGATCCCACGACCTCCCTGGGCAGCCTGTTAATAGCTCTGCACCACCCTCCTCAATGGGTCCGTGCTCCTCTAAAGGGGACAGACGTTCTGCCTAGACACAATCCTATCTTCAAAGCCAAACAGCAACTATCTTCCGAAGAAGATACAAGAAATTCCTTAATCAGTGAATGCAAGATAATCTATACCAATGAAGTTCTTATCCTGACAGAGATTAACTTTAAGCCTTGAAGCATGAATTTTTACGGCTATTCCAAAATCTAATTTATTAATGCTAAATATTATTACTCAAAGTATTCACATTAGCCGTAGACGTGTCTACTCTATCTCAGAAATTGCACTCCTACACTGAACCATTTAGTTACCTGTTTAATAACCAGAATTTTTTGTGACAGACGTTAAGCAATAACATGAGACCCATAGGTCTGTCAAGTAATGAGTACTAGCAGGTTAACAGAGGAGGATAAGATAGGAGCACCGAATATTTTCCGCTAGGTCTAGTGTTCACAAGTGAGATTTTTAGATCAAGGTAAATAATGCTGAAACGCTGCCAGACTTGCTTCTCTGGATTTCTGAATGGTTTCCCCTTCCCTGTTGCTGTGCCAAGTTTTGAACTTGCTTTGTGCCAAACTTTGTGCAAACAAATTTGCAGAAAATTCATCTCAAATTCTAAGTTACACAGATACGAGTTAAAACTAGATGTGCATTAGGGCTATGGCTCTCTTTCTGTGATCATTTAAATGAGGAAGAGAAACAATAAAGCCAGATTTACTTTCATCTTGTCACAGCTAAGCCTTGGATTTTGCATAAACAGATACCAAACGCACCTAAAACTATTAACTAGCTTTTTTTCCAAGCACAAAAACCAAAGTCTAGCTTTGGGGTAGGAGGAAGAAAAACGTCATTGTGTCTTTGTATGAACACTTTAAACTCCCTTTTCAAGTTTTATTTTCCCCTTACAGCTCCCAGAAACTCATATGATGCTCCGGTTGAGATCACCAGCAGAATCAGGCACCTAAAGGAATCTGTGACAAGAAACCCATGTTGAAAAAAACATTACTTTTGTATGCGTATTTCTAAAGTTATTATCAACCTAGTGGAAGCTAAAACATTTATTTTCCTTTGAGTACGCAAAGATGCTAAGATGCCCAAAGTGCTTTAGCGTTGAGCACCGGGGCAACACACATGCAGCAGGTCTCTGGCCACAAGCCACAAAAGCAGCACTTTAGATCAGGTCATCCCTCTTTTCCCCTAGCCATCACCTCCTGGGGAGAGGTGAGGCTGGTCAGAAATCTGCAGCCAATTAGAGGTAATTAACACAGCTGGAAATTCCTCCCAGGCAGCTATTAGTGAGACACTCGGGGAAGGGAGGGGAAGATGAGACCACACTCTGTTTTTTACTTTCCTAAGTAGCTACTCAACAGAGAAATGTCAGTGGGAGGGTCACCTCCCCTTTCTTTCTCATGTGCTAGAGAAAAATACCCCATCACGCAAGTCATCCACCCTTGCTTCACTGACCATTTACCCATCCCTACTACTTCCTCTCCAGCTGCCTCCAAATATCCCAGATCATCTGTTGTCCTTTTCTAGCGCCTCCCACCGTTCTCCACATCAAGCTCAGGCTGCCGTGGTGCTCACCAGTGCAGAACAAGGAGGGGTATAGTCAAGATGATGAGCATGATTTCTTTTAGATACCTCATTACAGACATAGTTGGAAGGGACCAGATGTAAATCAAAAGTGGCCTTTGACCCTGTCTACTTCTGATGAGTTATTGAAAGGGGTTATAAAGCAAGGATCAAGGAGGACTGTGGTGTCTCAGGGCCACCCTGTCCAAGGGAGTTGAGCACTGCTCCCAGCCAGGTTGCAACAATCTCAGACAGTACTGCACTGGCCAAAGCTTCTCTTTTCCACTCTCCAGCTCCAGACAAAGCTGTGTGTCATTTACCCAACTAACAGCTGCAGCTTGATTGGAGGCAAACTAGTTTTTCAGATTTGCACTTGCATTCATGGACATTTAGCCTTTTCATAAACAGGTAATGAGTGTGTGTTAGCTGGGGATAACTAGGGCTCCTTCCTGCTCTAGAGCAAAGGGTATAAATGGAACCACAGGGAACTCATGCATAGCCTAAAAGCAGCCTGGGCAGAGGGGCTTTGAAGGCAATCTCTCAGTTATAGATACCCTATGCAATACACAGAACTCCTACAAATTTTTGGATCTTTTTTCTTTGAAAGAGTAACGGTGACACAATCCCATTCCTCACAAGCAGCACCTGACCATGCTCCTTCAGCTGTTGCTCCACAGCCCTCTAAAAAACCATTAAGGCATCCAAGCAAATCCTAGGCAAAGTTTTCCAGCTTTTCCTTCACTGTTGGGCATTCAGGTAGGATGATCCTACTGCCAGAAAAGGCTGGCTGAGCTTTCCCCATGCACAGAACAGGTGCTGTCAGTGCTGGACTGGCTACTACTTGCGCTGGCTGGCCCACTAACAAGTGAGCCCAGATGAGGAGCAATTAGTCCACTACACTAATTGCTTCTGCATTAACCAGCTCTATGTGATTTTGCCATAGTAATTACTCTGCAGTCCAGCAGATAACTTTTTGACAATGCAAGACACACAGCTACTGCCAGGCGCTCTCTGGTCATCACTGACACAGCCAGTCCAGTCTTTTGCCAGTTCCTGTTTTGTCCTGCTCAGCTATAACTCACCATTGCATGCACCTTTCTGCACAATCATTCCAGGCAGAGATGCAGAAAAAACAGACCAGTTCAATAAACTATCCTTCTCCACTTTGATCCTGTTTTCCCTCATTACATCCTCCAGTTGAGTTAAGCAAGTGGTTGATTTTCCACAACACGTGACCCACAAAAGTGGGCAGACATTTACAGTGCCACTCAAGATAAGTTAAGTCTTTCAGTCATTCAGAACAATTTGCCTCACCAGCTGTTTGCTGCCCGGCTTTGCTCCAGCTGAGACCCTCTGGTATCAAAGCACCTCAAGATTATATTGCGCTTTAAAGCCCTTCTTCTGCTCTCATTAATTCTCTCTAGATGGCAGTGGAATATGCGAATATTTACAGCCCCTCAAAGCAGTGCTCTGGAGAGCTCTCCTCCAAAGTGACAGAGAAGGTTTAAAACCACAGAGCACAAGTCTACAGGGGAAGGACCAAAAGAAAATAATATTCTAGGCAGTGCTGTGGTAACACACTGGCTGCATGCTGACGGTAAATGATGGGCCTGGGCAGTTAAATCTTTCCTTCCTTATTTTGTGCTGGCAGGCTTTCACACCCAGAACTGCATCATGAGGTTGACCAGCTAGCAGCACCAGCCACAGCACAAAGCGAGTCCCTAGCACTAAGGCTGCCCTGTAAGAATAATTGCAAATGCAGGATAGCCAAAAAATTGAGAGTTGACAGAATGAAAATGTCAGTTCAGAATCCAGTGGAAAAAAAGTGGAAATCACTCATTTTTAATGACATGACTAGTCTCACTAAGAAGTAAATTCAAGGTAAAAATTATCTGGACTAGGGCACAGAAAGGTCAGTTAATCCTTTTACTTGGAGCACGTAGTTATTCCCGAGGATGTATTTTTTCATGTTCCATATAAGCCTGTATCATAGGGGTCTGAATCTCCAGCACAATTAAGAATCACTGAGTTTTCATTTTCATAGTTGCTTTGATCTCATCTCACTGGAGGAAATGCAGTTGCTAGCCCCCTTCTTCACAATATTAATTTTTCCATCGGCTTTACAGAATACAGAAGCTATCAATTTACCAGCCAGCTTTTGTCATGATTTTAAAACATCATCTGAGTAACGTTGTTATCTTCCAGCCATATTTCACAGAGATCATGAAATGGGTTTATATGGATATCTTACCTAGCATCTGGCTGACAGGACAATTGCAGGAAAATATTGCCAGAGATATAAGGCTGATATAAGATAAATAATGAGCTTTAAAGCTTAACAGGTTGTTTTCTTTAGATTCGACATAGTGATGTTCCTGTGCACAAAATAGCCACTTGCCATACAAAGACTGAGGTGGAAAGTGCCCCTTAATGCTTGAAATAAATCCTAGAGAATGGCTGAACAACAGCTTAATTCTGAGCCAAAGTTTTCCATGAGCTTCTTCAATTATCTGATTTGCCAGAAGTGACTGCTTCCAGGAGTATGCAATTGCTAATAATGCATTCCAGACACATTAAGGTTTATCATGTAAATATCTATCTGAGTGCTTTTAAAATGCATATTACTTTCTTGATAAACTATGATGGTTCCTTAGGAGCCATTAATATGAATTAAGGTGCATAATGTGCATAGTATAAGGCCTAATGAAAAGTATTTTTTTCACATGCAGGATAATCAGTTTTTAAACTGTATTAAATACCACAGCTGTAACATCTTTCCCTCAGTCTCAGGGATTGGGTTGCTTTCATAATAATTTTTTTTACTCAATTTCATTTCCTCAGATGAGAGCCAGGTTTTGAGATGTGCAACCAGGAGGCAAGAAGTTGGAGACTGACAAATTGCAGGGAGGGGGGAATTAGGTCCTTTTGCTTTTACCAGTTAAGAATCCCCAGCTACTGTTTTCATAAGCAACTTCTATAATCTAAAAAGCATGTTACTTTTATCAGAAATTTCCTATGCACATGTAGAACACTTTCTTGCTTATCACCCTTACTGCTGGGTCTTTGCATTCAGTGCCTTTTTCCAACGTACTGTGCAGCCACCTTTGCCCTGCACAGCAAGCAAATTTAATTTCTACACACAGAGTCAGCCCTTAATGTTCATTTGTTGCACCATAGCACTACTGCAAACATCTTTCCTATCTGGAAAACCCTACTCTGATGCATATTAAATGAATAGTATGACAGAGAGAAAAGTTGCATCAATTTCAGTTACAGTTGGGTCAAATCACAGTATTTCACTTTAGCTTCCCCTGAGCTTATCCAAGGCAGAATGAGGCATTGAGCAAGGCACACTGCGAGATGAAAGCAGAGGACCTGAAAACGACAGTTACTGAGGGAACAGTGTAAATATTAGCTCAGATTTAGTTATATACTGTTTGTCTGAAGGAGATCTTTGGCTTGAAATAATGGCTGAGAAGAATCTGAGTAAAGGATCCTGAGATATGCTCCATGCTGGATAAAGCAACCTCGTAATCACCACAAGTGGTACATGATCTTCACAGACCAGTTACCACAGGTAAAGGGAGAATAGCTTCATGAGCATTGTGACAAATAGAAAGACTGAATAAAAACCATTTTCATACAAGGAAAAGACCCCAGATGGGTCCAGAATTGCTTTCCTTACAGAACAATTCCCAGACTTCTGCAATGCAGTGTCTTCATGGCTTGCTCCCTGCAGCCAAGGGCTCCCATTGAGCAGAGAAGGCAAACAGCCCTCCTGGCTGGAGAGAGGGTCATGCCCATTTGCAGACTCCAGGTGATTGCAAAATATGCCCAAGATCAAAATAGCCATGAAGAGAGGACAGGAAAGGAATGTGGAAAACAGCTGTAGGCACTTAAAAGCAGGATAGGTGTAAGCTGCTGCAACACTCGTCTACCCAACATGGTCAGCTAAATTAACTTAACTGGGTCTATAAACCTAGGGAGAAATCACTTTCTGATCATCAGTTGCATTTTTTACTAGCTTGTATAGTGCCACAACTTGATCTCAATTATGCAATTGAGAACAACCTGCTGGCAAAAAGCTGTTAGCTTTCCATAACACATTTTTGCTCATTAGAAGTTAGTAACACACTACAGCAAAGAAGGCTTGTTTATGTGTTAAACCTGCAGGTGTCCATCTACAAAGCCCCTTATTCAGCAGTGATATATCTCTCTGCTGCTAACTTCTGCTGTATATATATTTTCATATATATACTTATATCTCTCTCTATATATATCTTCTTGAGAGACTAAGACAGAGGATTGAAGAGAAATGCTGTTTTTCAAAATAATCTCAAGCAAACTCCCCACATTAGATCCAGTTTGTCATTTGCATTTTTGTGCACACCATCCACATCACAACCACAAGCTTTCAGGCAGAAGGTGATACTAGGCTATGGCAAGACCTGTTGAAAGCAACAAAATTGAAATTTATTAAATCCTTTTTCAATGCCTCTTTTGTCTCCATTGATGAAATTTGAGTTCCTTTCCTTTGGCTCCTACCTTTATTTATTTTTTTCTCATATAATGACCCTACTTGCTTTAAGTACAATCTTAAACCTTTTCATGCCCCTTGCATGTAAGGAGTTTACTTATCCTATAGCAACAATGCATATCCCTTCAGTCTTGTATTTCTCCCTTTCTGTTGAGCGAAGACTGAAATATATGTGGCAGCAAGGCTTGTAAAATCCAGTTTTTACATACGTCTGTCTGAACCAGTTCTTTATTTATGAGGACCATTTGACAGAGAAGGCAGATGCAGCGTCATATTAGCTCTGCTTGTCTTGCAGGTGTGAGGTAGATGGCTTTGGATGTGCTCCAGGCACTCAGGCACCAAACAGAATGGCTGTCAGGATAATGTTTCGCTTCTATTGCATGAAAACCAGTGTGAAGCACTGGGTTCCTCATTGCTCTTTGCATGACAGAGACCATTGGTACAAAAGATTATAGTACAATTGGGAGGTATATAGAAGATGATAATTTATATAATAATACATGGTGCATTCATTCCCATAAACGCTGAGGCACTCAGAGTTTACCACTTTCTGCACAACTTTAGTCTTTACACAATTACACACCAAGGGCTTCACTTTATCAGGATATGTTGACTTTAAAAAAAAATAAACAAAAACCACACACACAAAAAAAAACCCTGAGCAGGCATTTGAACAATATTCTATTAACTCTGGCCTAGGAGGTGTTTCCGGCATACAATGCTCCTGTTGCTGCCGTATCCAATGCCTCCAGTCATTGGCTTCATGCCTGGGTTTAATGCAAAGAAGGCAGCAGGGCTGTGTGAGACAGTTGTAGACAAACAGAGTGGGTTGCTATAAAATTAACACCTAAGTGTCAGAGACAGCGTGAAAGCTAAAAATATTCAGTGTACCTACAGCCAAATTTGGAGCTTGCATTAGAGAGGCTTTTTCTGTCCTTCCTCAACCCAGACCCAGGCTGTCTCCTCCCAGCAGCTGATCCTGCAGCACTCGGCCACAGTCCCGACAGTTCTGGGGTGGTCACTGATGCCCCTTTTCACGGTCCTCTCAAATGGAGGTGGTAACAAAGCAGCACAGTTCCAAAGCTGTTTGCAAGTGCAAAAGCACTGATACCCACTTTTCCAGCACTTCCCCACTTCGCTTTCTAGATCTCTCCAGGCAGGACCAAAAACAGACTAAATAATTGAGCTCCATTTTCACACAACTCCAAGAGGATAGGAGCACTGGGAGTACTGGAGAATGCAACAAAGGGAAAATTACCCTGAAAACCATCTGGAAAGCTAACCATTTAATATACGCAGTTCTGCTAGAGACTCAAACAACCATGTGTAATGGGCTGTACTCTCCCAAAGAATGTTCTCTTTGAAGTGTTTACAAAGTGGATTTTGTACCTATAGAGGAACAGAAACAGGTATTTCCCAGTTGTATCACACTGTTACTGCACTCAGCCACAGCAGAGATTAAAGAGTTGCAAACATAAGGTCCCAACCCATGCACAGAACAGGCAGAAGCTAAGTTTCATAAAGAGGCGTACTCAAAAAACCAACAGGGTAGGGAAGTGCTTTGTTTCCTTTCTCTGCAGTACTGCTGTGCCTTTTGTTTAAAATTGAGAGATGGAGTTAAATTTACAAGCAGCAAGGACATAGGAAAAGTTGATAATAGCCATGGGCTCAATCTATAGGGATTGATTGTTCCAGTGATTGAGCTTTCTTCCATTAAAGAGCTGACGACAATGCTAGATGCTTGATTTACCCTTCCAGTGCCAGGATTTCTTACCCAAGCTTCCTCTCTGCCCTCTCCAGGACCGTCAGAAAAATCTGTCCATAGTGCTAAAGACTTAACTTCCTTGATTATGGTAGCAATCCAACACAGTAATCAAGCAGATGCAAAAGTTTCTTGAACAGGCAGTCATGGCGACCATAGTGTCCCAGGAGGATTTTTGGCCAGTCTGTGAAGCCAAAGAGGTTCCCTCTCAGTCTCAGTCCTCCTAGAAATTATTTCAAGACACAAAAATTCTCCCAGCAGTCTCACAGGAACTGCTAACCATGATAGTGCCCAACAGCCTGCATGGATTTCCCTGAATTTGTTTCTAGAAATACACACGCATATGCAGATAGATTGATGCAATAGTCCCTGAAGAGACAACCTTTTGGGAGGACAAAATGATTTGACTGGGTATTACCCACAATTCTCCCTGACTTCCAACACCTCCAGTCTGTCTTCCCATCCCCAGAAAGTGTGGTCAATCCACCCCAGGTATTTCAACCTCTCTGACTCAGTGCAAATCAATTCATCAATCAAGACATTTCCCCTCAAGCTAAAAAAACAAAAGTTTCACAACTATTAGTTATTTTAAATGAAACACCAAAACAAGTCTCCTACAGCCTGTTAAAACTTCTCTCAGGTTTCAAAGGACTTTTTTTAGAGCCGTTGCTTACCAGTTGCGCGTGAGTGCTTCCAAAGCAGCATGTCCCCCAGCAGCAGCTGCACTGGAGACCCATGAGTGTCATCTCACTTGACCCACAGCCACACATGCAACAGTGGAGCTGTTTGAGTATCACAGCTCTCCCCAGGACTGGAGCTCAGACCTCTAAGTTGAAATCCACACTCATCACACCCCTCAGTAACAGGGGACTGCAGCATCAGAGGAGAAAGCAGGCTGAAGTTGTCATGTTTTAGCCAGGAACATACATCTCCTGCTGTGGAAATCATGCAGGATGGTATCTGGAGGTTTGCTGCAAGCCCTTCTTTTTTTGCAGCAATCAGTGCAGGGAAATGGTGGAAATCAGATTGCAATGGGACAAGAAATTAGTAGATGCCCATGAAGAATTGGGAACAAGTATTTCCCTGAGAAAACTATTATTGAGGTTAGCACTGAGTAGGCTCCAGCCTCGACAATCTCAGCTGAAATATGACTGAAGTCTGGTGTGCAAGGCAGTCAGCCAGGAAGGGGAAATTATTTCAGCTCAGGGTTATTCCTATTTTTAACATTTCTGTGTTTATTTCTGTACTTCAAAGAAAATACACGGAAGATGACTACCTGTACACCAAAATGCAGAGGTAACTGAAGTAATTTCAGACCTCAGTGAAACTGCTCAGGAAGGAGACAGATTTCATAAATAGGAAAATTCAGCGATAACCAGGGCACTGAAAGCCTTTTTACCCACTTGGTAAATAGCTGTCCTGGCAATTGTGGGACAAATTAGCAATAGGTTGTGACCCCTGATGTTGTTTAAGGAGCCTGCATACCATCTGTTGAATTTTAGGTCAGTTCTTAGAGATTCACATCAGAAAAGAGTTATTGGCCAAATATAACTACTTCCCCCCACAATTCTTTTGGCAATCCTACACTTGACCAAGGAATAGTTGTCAAATAAAGCAGCTCTTTGATTATCTATGAGAGAGGGTTCACCCAGACACATTACTGCAGCTACATTGCAGGAAGCATTTGGCAATAGTGAAAAATTAATGAATAAATAACATGTTTGTGTCTTAATACCCAAAGGTCTTTGGGCACCTTCACAGAAAATAATTAAAACAATAGATTACAAATAAGATGACAAGTCCCCAGGCAAGTGGATGTACATAAACCCACAATATTGCAAAAACAAAAGGGACACGAACACAATGCAGAAGCCAAAAAGTCCCTGTAATTTGCTCTACAGACTGTGCAGCTTCTGTTTGTGCACCATGCCCTAACCCTGGGATGTGAAGCCAAAACTGAAGGTAAATACCAGCACTAGGAAGCAATCTTCACAAACCTTACTGTCATGAAAACATCCTAACACTAAAGAACAGGGGAGGTGGGGAGGAGGGAGTAGTGATTCCTGAGCATTTCCAGCTTTGTGCCTAATGCACAGATCTGTCCATGTATTACAACTGCTAATAGCTAAGACAGGCGCCATTGTTAGCAGAAAGCAACCAGGAAACATTATATATACACAGACATCTTTGACCTTTGGGATAGTAAAAGTCTTCCCCACGCACAGTCTTATCTGGGAATTAAAATGATCTTCCTCCTTTCTCTACTGTACACAAACTGTTTTCAAACCCCTTTCATACCTACCTGAATAACACAATAGGCTAAAAGTGCTTTTTCCAAGTGACCTGGTGGAATCATAAGGAAAGTTTTCCAGCTACCATTTGAGAAGCTGTAGGAATTATATTTAAATAAAAGAATTCACCAGTCTGAATGGTTATAAGCAAAATGCAGAATAGCTCAGGGTTGTTAAATCTCAGGGAGCAGAAGGGGAAAATGGCCATTTGCAATCTGGAACATCTCTATTCTTTCCATGCAGATGCTCAAAGAAACATCTTCCCAGATCTTAATTTCTCTCTCAATGGTGCAATATAAAGGTCCCTAGAGGCTAAAAGCTAATATCCAATACTTCCAGTTGCTTGTGACACTGAGAAGCCAGAAATTTCCCCACCGCTGAGAAAAAGCATAGTTGTCACCTATGTCCATATATCCAACCTACAGTGGTACCAGTTACCACATTGCACTTTCAATTGTACAGCAGTTTGGGAAGGCTGCAACTTTACTCCACCTTAAGCAAGAGCAGAAATTTTCCACTAACTTCAGCTCAGTGATCCACCTGAAAACTAACCCCATAGCTGTAAAGACAACTCAGCTTGCCACCCACGTGATAGTATTGGGCAGAGAAAGGGGGAAAAACCTGTACATCTAGGAGTAGGAGATAGGGCAGGTTCCTTCAGCAGTGCCCACAGTTAGTTCAGTGTCAGTCAGTCAGGACACTTCACCTTAATTTTTATTGCTTATCTCATTCCATTTCTTATTACATTTGTAGTTGTCTTGGAGCAGCTCATCATTAGGTTTTTCTCCACTGTTTCTGAACTCATCCCCAGGGCTCAATGTTGCAATTGGGAAAACGTGAGCACCTTCATACAGTAATGTAACACTAGTGAACAGCAATGCTTCCACCCCTCCTGAAGCAATGATGCTTTTATGAAGGAGAGAAAATTGTATGGCTTGAGTAAATCCCTTCAAACTTTTGCAGACAAATCAGGGCCCAATTTCACGTGGTCTTATTGAAAGCACCAAAGTCCCTGTAGAGACACCACAGAGTCAGTGGGAGTTGCATGCCACAGCCTTCCCTCAGCCTTTTCCTGGATTTAGGGTTAGACCTCCCCTGTCCCTCAGCTGAGTGAATCTCAAAGTGTCTATCAGTCCTTCCTCTTGGTGAAACTAAGCATAATAGGTGGGTACAGGTTACATACAGAGTCAATCATTAGCAAAGAACAGTAAACTTTCGAGATTAGAATGCCTCCTTTCTTCCAGTATAGCTCAGGATAGTGGAAGCAGTTAAGTTTCTGGGTGCTGTTGATTCCCCAAATGAGCTTATAAAATTCTCACTGAACATTTACAGATGGGCTATATAACAGCTCTACCAGCAACGAGTATAAAGAGATGGTGAGGAACTGGCTCCCATGTTCCTACTCCCTCCCTCCAACTATTGAGGATCACTTAATAAGCACTGTAGTCACCTGGGATCTGATCCAAAACACCCAGGAGTCAATAGAAATGCTCCCCCCCCTTAAGTGAAGGCAAACTTTTAGGTTTGCAGTAGACTGTTAGCACTCTTCCTTAGTCTTTCATTCTCCAAAATATTCCAATCTACTGCTTTAGGCAGTTTGTTTCCTGTTTCAGCTTTAGCTGAGGATCTCAGGTGTCCAAACCATCTTTCCTTTTATGCTCCACTTTATCAACCACCTGCAGTGGCAGTAGGCACAGCAACAATGAACTGTCTGGGATGCTCTCTAGGCTCATCCAGCTTAGGTACTTATAATTACACCACTGTGCAAGAGTGGTGATGAACCAACAGCTAAGACAAGATTGACCCTCTTCCATGCTTTCAGCTGCCAAGGTAGCTGAGTTGCAGCTCAGGATCAGTCAATACTACCCCCCAGGCACTGATGCAAGTGGAAACCTTGGAAGGAGTTGAGGTTCAGCAGGGACACAGACCATTCCTGACATGAAGCTACTAGTACCAGGCTACCTGCATCAAGCAGACACCACACCATTGTCCCAGCATCGCCTCATCATACAGTCAAGTTTGCAGCCAGCCTCAGTTCACCTGAGGCTGGATGAGGGATGCTGAGTCCTGGATTCAAACTACCTACATTGTAGGTGAGCTTGGTACAACACGTAGGTTTGCTGAGCTTCCAGGAAGATTGCCGTGCCCTCATGATCACCGGAATGTAAGCTTGGGATGAAATAAAGCACAAGCTATTTGGTTTAGAAGTTCTTTCATACTTGAATGTAGTAACTCTTTTTATATTAACACCTTATTGTCTGTTTGCCTAGAGAATTGTGAGTGGGATATGTTACAGCTCTAACTGTGTAAATAATTATTACTCCTGAGCTGCATCCAATGTGTGTTTTGGAAAGTTTGTTGCTGCTATTTTTTTTGGGGGGGTTGTTTGTTTGTGTTTGTTTGTTTGTAATGTTGTGTTTTGTTTAGAGGGGATTTTGTTTGTTTTCCTGGGGTTGGTTTGTTTGGTTTTTTAAGGGTAGTTTAAAGGGTTATTCCTGTAGGAAAGAGACATCTTGGCAGTACCAAAAATGAAATGTCCTAAATGAGAGCCCAGGAATATATTATTTCACGCACTACCTACTGAATGATGAATTAATAACAGTATCTCAAATACATCTTCCATCAATATGCTTCTTCAGATTCCATCAGCATTTAATTAACATAAATTAAATAACATGAGGAGGATTCAGGCAGTCATCAAAAAGAACACTTCTCTTGTAAGCTACTGAGATTCTTGTGGTTTCTGCAAGGCAGCAGTTCCCATCCCCACCCCCCATAAGTTCATCATAAATCAAGTATTTTCAGAGCAAATTTAGAGCTGAGCTTTTCCTAAGTTTCTCAGGATAGGATATTGGATCCTTGGCTTTGGTTCAGGCCACCTTCTAAGTTTTATGCCAAGGAATAGCAGTTATACAAAGAAAATAGCAGTATCTAGCTGCAGATAGACCTTCAGCAGTCCCTATAACCCTGCAGTGAGGTGGAGCATCAGTAAATCACACCAACAATTTCTTATTTAAGCATGTTAAGAGAAAATAGTTATGACTGTCCTAAAAAGCCTGAGGGTTTTTTATAAATCTCATAACAGTTCAAAAGGTCTTACCAGCTCTGCCTTCAAAAGGGTGCAAAGGAAAGTAGATTGAATCCAGGAATGGGAAAATTCAGGTAGACAACAGAAATGTCAGCCAAAGGACCAGAATGAAGAGGAGGGAAAGAACAGTTGTAGTCCCCCATCAGGCTGAACGTTACCCAAATGATCATTTGCAAAAATAAGGGAACCAAGTGCAAAAGGCAAGGGGGGAAGGTATGGACATGTAGGCTCCTATTGGCAGAGACAGGGATATTACGTTTTCTATGCACCTTTCTCAAGCTGAGAGGGAGACGTCTGCTTTAACATACAACAAAGAACTACAAGCTGGCCAAGTTAAACCATCAAAAAGTTATTTGTATTAACAATCACATTAAAAGCATGTTTTCCTATTGGTTTTGTGGTTTATTATTTTATTTGTGTGTTGTTTTGCCCATCGAAAAAGTTCATTCTTAAGTGACCTGACAAACCAATCTATTTTATCCCTATAGATTTTTTTTTTAGGACAGAGGATTGCCAAGAAGTGTCCAACTCCCCAGCCTATTGCTCTGGGGATGGCAGGCAGCACAGATGCTGCTGTGCAGGCTAGGATGGCAGAGCTGCCTGCACATCTGAGAAGTAGCTTCTTCCAGAAACTAGCAACAACTACAAAAGCTTTCTGATGCATAATATAGGGCAGATCCTAGCCCTAGAAGTCTTTGGGGAGGTGATAACAGGAGGTTGACTCTCCTTCGCATTGCATGAAGGAGAAAGCATGGTAATGTGAATAAATGCAGTTCATGTATACTGCAAATGGCAGGGAAAAGATGAGCCCTGCATTCAATTACTGTTCCAGTCCATATAATCCACTCCAAATTAGTTAATATAAAACTCAATATCCAATGGCCTTCCCTGCTATTGTTACAAGTTGCCATATAGGAAAAGTGCTAAGTACCACACAATCCTGCAGCAAGCAGCTGCTCATTCTCCAAGAGTTCACATTGGACCAAAAAACAAAGGAAAAATAATAGCACAAAGCATCCAGGGTTAAGAAGTAAGTCAGTAACCGAGACAGGAATAGAGACCATGTCCTTCCTGTCCTTGGTGCATGCAGTAGACTCCACCACATGCCTTTTGGTCTTGGCTTCTTTTGATCTAAGATGCTCCACTAAGACTCCAGTACTAATGGTCAATGACCACAGTTTCTATAGATATACAGATCTATAAAGGCTTGCAAATAAACCAGCAAGCACGGGATGGTACCTTGAACAAGGCTGTTCTTTCCTGAACTGGAAGATAACACATGTCACCATAAACAGATCAAAGATACAGCCACTAAAAGAACTGCTGGAACAACTCATTTTTCAAGGATGCTGTGTTTGTGCCCACAGTCAATGTAGCTTGGATATTTGTGAAGTGCATCTCAAAACTGGTCAGAGAACAAGTCTCATCTGGATTTTTCCCATTAAATTAACATATTTGAACCTCTAAGCTTGGAAAGGGGAACTGTAGGACCATCATTTTCATATCTCCATTTGCTTCCATCCCATCCTTTTTCATACACAGAATTGAATGGCTCAAGAATAGTTCTCCAAAAGCAGTAACCATGGCCACCCTTAATCATATCCCCATCCCAAGTTACTATTTAAAATTGGGAAGATGAA
This sequence comes from Piaya cayana, assembly GCA_013389865.1. NCBI lineage: Eukaryota > Metazoa > Chordata > Aves > Cuculiformes > Coccyzidae > Piaya > Piaya cayana. The sequence continues at coordinate 85,693 of WAAB01022668.1, forward strand.
ACCATCATCCAGCCCTCATCCACAATTCAAAACATCCCAACTTTGTTTACATTATGTACACATCTTTGGGTATGTGTTCATACCACAAAATACTACCAGAAGCAGCTATCAACAGCAGAGGTAACAGCACAGACAGGAGAATTGATACCACCGAGGCTTTGACATTTTTATAGTCATGACTAACATTTTCAAAAAGGAAATGAACTTTACAAATCTGATTACAGTACAACTCAGTGTGAACTGTACTCCTAACCTCTTGGGTCATTTTTTAAAAGAAACATTGAGGTCAGAATTAATAACAAAAATATTTGCTTTTTTCTACCCCCTTTTTGCTTTTGCGTTTTTCATTACATGAGTATAAAGCAATATTGTGCTATCACAAGCAGTCAGACCTAAGCTGAAACACCACTTCTGCTATAATCCCTCTCTTTCAGTTGCTCCTTTCCTTTTCTCATGACATTCTCAAGAGGCTTATTAATAACAACTGGGAAGACGGAACTTTTTCATCTCTAACTTTGCGATGGGTAGGTTTCCCTGGAACAGATTACTGTGATTTCTTCCCCAGACATCCCTTCTCCATGCCCCACTCCTCAAAAGCAGTGGTATTTCCAGAAATTAAGTCAGCTTCACTAACTCTGTTATATCCTCAAATCGTGACGAAACACCCTTCATTGCTTTAATGTTCTCATTATGTTTGATACATTGCACAACTGTTCATTTATTATAGCATTTTAACTCAGGTTCAGATAATATATCACTGGGGGGGCTCTCTGGGATAAAGGGCAATGAATACTTTAATTGCCTGATAAATTATTAAGGACGCTGCTTTAATTGGGTAATGTGGTGTTTACATCTTTGAAGCAAATACTTATGGAATCTGTATGGGTGCAGATTTTTGCTAAACACACAGCTACAAGTCACTTTCTCCCCTTGAGAATTATAGTTTTATCAGGCTATTAAAATAAACACTGCACAGGATAGACTGTACCAGCTGCCAAGCAAGGGCTGCAGCTGGAACAAAGAGACAAGCTTCCATCAAAGTCAAAGAAGGTGCACTGACTTACATCAGCTGAGGGACTGGTCTTCTACATCCAAAGGGTTTCACTCAAAGCAAGGCAAAATACCAAGAGACCTACATTTTATGCTGCTTTAGCTAACCTAGTTCATTTAAACTGAAATGGGTCACAGTGTACCCACACAAGGAGTTCAGCAGTAAACCCAACTTTGGAAGGAGCATGGGGATAATGCAGCTGGGGAGAGCAAGCACATATTATGTTAAACAGAGCCTGGCATGACAGAAGCCTAGTCTTCTGTCTGCTTTTGCAATGCAGGTCAAAGACAAAACATCCTCTGGAAGGGCACAGCCTACACAGCCACTTAGAGCCCATAAGGAAAAGATGGGGTTAAGAGGGAGAGGTCTCCTGCCTGAGACTACACTGCTCCCAGCTTTCTCTTCTGTGCGTTCACCTCTGTACTTTGAAGCAGAGTTTTCTTTAATTTCTTCAGGATCCCTTCTTTCCTGAGTTGTGCAAACATGAAAATATTCGTCTCATCTTTTCCAGCTATATGCTATGTTTCCTGCTTAGAGAGTACACCTGAGCTCAAACCCTACATGAAAACACCACTGAAATGAATTGTACTTTATCTCACTCTGACTTGACCCCTGCATGTCAAGCACTTCATGGGTTCAAGGTAAAGACAGGCTAAGCTTACAAATGACAAAGTCACTATTATTTCTGTAACTACACAACAGCTCCATTTTCAGCTGGTTTTGGAGCAGCCTCACTGTGATTTAGAGCAGTCTACCCTGGGACCACCAGGACCAAGTGACAAGTAATGGACAGGAACAAGCAGAGAGACCTTGAGGGACGTAAAGACAGGGAAAACAAAACTGTATTAATGCCTGTTTTAGTGATTGGGGCACAGATATCCACTCCTTCCCTTAGGTGGGCTTGGTGCTGTCAGAGAGCTGCAGGCATCATTGCACCTAGCAAGACTGGCTGGGAGAACAGCAGCACTGTCACCAAGATGATGTAGTGGGGGAGACTCTCCTGTCTCTTCACAGAAGTTTTTCACCAGAATTACACAGCCTAGGGCCACCTGGCTTGCCTTTACTTAAGGCTCTACTCTCGTTCCTCTATGGCCAGAGAGCAACAAAACAATTTGCGAAGAAACTATGTATATGTACACACCTATAGACATACAGACATGCTTTCACATGCACACCATATGTATTTATGCACACGATATTTCATAGGAAAAGATGATACTTCAGTGTCTTTACCTGTCAAGAGGTCACCATGTTTTGTTGGGGTAGGAATTCAGCAGCACATCATGCCACACAACCCTGTTGCACAGGGATTGATGGTTTGGCCCCTATTTCTGACAGCACTTGTATGAAAATACAGTTAAACCTTACAGATAAAAAAAGCTCTCTGCCCTTTCAAGGGCTACTGAGGAAAATGCAGTCACAAACCTACTGCTTACTATCAGTGAATCTCAACACAGTCAAATTAGGTGAAATCCCAGGTGATGCCTCCTTACAAAAGCTAAGGTTGAATCAGTGCATCCAGAAAAACACCTAATTCAATGCTCAGATCTTAAGAAAATCAATCGCTGTGAACATGAACTCAAATGAAAACAAGTGTAGATGAAGAAATTCCTGAGGTTAATACTTCTAAACAGATCAATACACAAACTCCTGAGGACTGATTTCCTGGAGCTCCAACTCCATGTTAGCTCTTCAGGACAATCCTTATCCACCATAGATCTATGTAACCAGGGCTGTTCTTGTAGTTTCTGGCCCCTCCTTCTCTAATTCTTCTCCTTTCTACTCCCCTCCAGACTCTGTCCACTTGTCCAACCCCTCCATGCATGCCCAAGACAGCTTTCAATGCTCCTTGTTGCCTCTCCTATACCACACAGCAGCTCTGACAGCCATTCAAGGGGTTCCTACCCTAGTTAATCACTTTGATGCTGCAAGTCAGAGCTTTCAGAAGAGAAAAGGCTCAAAAACATCAAAAGGCTAAGCAAGAACAACATTCAGCAGCATCAAGAGGCTAAGTAGGAACACACTCCAAAAGCCTTGCAGGAGAGGATCACTGAATTCCAGATGTGCAAAAAAACCAAACAAAAACCCCTTCTCAACCCAGCTGTAAAGCAGACAGCTTATTTACTCATTTTAGCTGTATCATACCATGCACATGGGAAGTGGAAAGAACTCAACCCAAAAATTTGCCCTCACTTTTATAAAATCCATCCCTCCTTCTTTCACTGATAACCTGTTAAATTGCATCTCAAAAGGATTCTTTTACCAGTCAAAGCATCATTGTCTTGTTCAATCAGTTATAACTGCAGGGCAGCTAAGCTGTTACACTCTCAAGGTAAAGCACCCATACTATAGGGAGATAGTAAGATCCAGAGAACACAACAATAATTAGAAATAAAGCAGCTTTAAATACACTTTTTTGACGGCAGTAGTGATTTTTAAGGGCCTTTATCTTCTCAGACAGTTTGCAGTAAAGCTCCAGGGGTTCCCTTTGCTCAGGAGGAGTTGAGCTGGGGTAGAATTCCTGCCTGCAAAGCCTGCGAGAAAACTCCATAATATCATCCTCCTCCCATATGGGGATGAAGGAAACTTGCCCATCCCAAGTGCCGCAGAAAACGGTCTGGCTTGCTAGCTCACAGCTGGGGAGGCCAGGCACTGACAGCCCACTGCTGAATTTAGCCTTTCTCCCAACAGTTATTTACAAATTTAACAGGCACCATTTCCCACTTCAAGTGACACATTTTATTCTGCTTTTGGATGCCCATGTGCAACTCCCAAAGCTTTTGACCTGCTCAGGTTTCATGCTCTCTAGGTCTATTGTTATCACTCTGACATTAGCTTCAGACACATCCTAAATTAATAGTTTACCATACTAAACACCGTAAAGGCACAGCAAATATGTTCCTGGCTGCCCTGTTTATCTGTAAAGAAGGTCCAATACAATAAATTGCAGTAAGAGACTGTAAGGCACTGCACCAATTCATTGGCTTTAAATCCCCCAGTGCTGCAATTTAACTGTTTCTTGGGGCTATTCCCCCAACAAAATACCTTCTCCAAATGGGAAGAGGGATAGGACAAACTGCCAAGTAGAAAGACAAACATGCAATCAATCAAACAGCCAGTGCTGAGCTACAAGTGCTTGCTGGGCTCTGCTTGCTGCCTTGACTCAAGCCAACAAGTGCAGCAGCAGCCGAGAGCCCAGGCTGTGCATAGTGCTCATAGGGAGCACAATCCCCAAGCAGGGAGGAAAACTTCCTTCCTCCCTGAGCAATGCCTTGCATCATCATCCTTCATATCTGCATGCATGCTGTTAGTCCTACAGAAGTGGTACGACCGACGTGTGCAATATATCTCCACAAGCCTTTAGAGGACCACAGTCATAATGATGCAGAGGTCTTGCTGGGAACATGAAGCCTCCTAGGACTCAAGCACCCTCTGAGGTAGATAAGGTGAAGAAGACAGTGGAGTAAAGGGCGTGTCTTGGCAGAAACGTGCTTGAAAACATGCTTCCACCTTTGATGGAAAGGATCCCAGTATGTTTTCCATACCCCACCACAGCCCTGCTGGCAGCTTCTCACCTGGTTGCAGCATCATTGGTGTGTCACAGAGCTGTAAAGTGACATAAAAGACAAAAGAGCACACATAAAACCTGTTCTGAGTCATAAATGCTCCTGAATGCTATAGGCTGACAATAACGTAGACTAAAAATAATATAGAGTTTAATATGTAGCACTCTACAAGCTATTACACATAGGCCATAGGAAATAGATTGCTTTTTTCTTCTCTCTACCTCAAGATGTTTCTTATCTGCCTTTGCCAGGGTGACCATCTATCACATCTCTTTGCATGTGCTGGAGAAAAACAGGCATGTTGCATCTGATTATGCTTCTTTATCTCTATCAGTATTTTAGAAGCTGTTGGCACTTTGGTTATGCTAATCTGATAACATTATTTCTGAGCAAGTTGCTGTAGCAGAAGGACTAAGGGCTACCTAGCAAAGGCCGAATCCTGTGTAATCAAAGATGCTGCTTTTGTATTTCAGACACTGATTTCAAAGAGTACGGAGTGCACTATTCCTTGCTAATGACAGAGGCAAATCAAAATTGAAACTTCCAGAAAAGTTTTAGAAAAGACATTATCTATACAGCAGGGAAGATGTGCAGAATTACAGAATTGTTTGAGTCAAAAAGGACCTTAAACATATCTAGTTCCAGCCACCCTGCCACGAACAGGTTCACCTTCTACTAGATCAGGCCACTTAAAGCCTTATCCAACCTGATTTTGAACAAGTACAGGGATGGAGAATCCACAGCTCCTCAGGACCACTTGTTTCAGTGCCTCACTACCCTCACAGTAAAAAATTTCACCCTAATATCAAATCTAAATCTACCCTCTCTTTCAGCTTAAAACTGTTACCTTTTCATCCTACCACTGCACTCCCTGATAAAGGGCCCTTCTCCAGCTTTCTCCCCCTGGCATGGCAGTGGCATGCTGAAGCTGGCCCAGGTTGCACTGCTTGATGCTTTAGGGGACTCGGAGGGAGCTGGCATGCTCTTGCAGCAATGATCCCAGAACAGACATTGAGTTTGGCATATCAACTATCTGCAAGGAAGAACTGTTGCTGAACCAGCAGAGAAGAACGGTCAGGAAGCATTAGTGACAGCTTCTTCAGTCTGCTGCCCATCCTTCCCTTCCCTGCACTTCTTCACAAAAAACCCAAAACCACATATATAGAAGAGGAAACAGAAGTATGTCATCTACTCTGTCTGCAGAGATTAGAAAACTGGTATAAATTATCCTTTTCATTAATTACTTGATCCTACCTAATCCCCAGTAGATGATTTTGACCTCGATAGACCAAATCTGGGTTTCTTAGCCTACACAGCCTCTTTATGCTGTTTCCTATCTTCCATTGAAGAGCTGCTTTCCAGTTCTTCAGCTGTTACATCCTGGTTCACTTGCACTGTTGCTCACCAGATCTATAGCACCTCCATTGCAAGTCCTACCAACTGCACAGAGCAAACCCAACCCCTCCTGCACCACTCTGTGAACCAGTTGTTTCTGTCATACTGCCAAAAAATGTTGTCAAAGTTCCAGAAAGGACAAAAAAGTTTAAGATGTCCCCTACTCTGGAAATACAGTGTCACATCCTCCTGCATTTCAGAGAGCCTGGGGCTGTTGGACATCCCAGGCCAAACTAGTACCAACAGAAGAACATAAAAGCAGCGTAAAGGAGGGAGCACTGTGGATGATCCCAAGCAAGTTCTAAGAGATATCAGTACTGACACATATGTAAATTGATTTTTCAGACTAAGCTCAATGGCTGCTTATCTACAATAGCAAAATTAACATTCAGTTAATTTTGCTAAATAATTCATGGCAATATGTTTGATGTAGCAGCAAGTTCCAGCAGTGAATTAGTGTTTTGCATTATTGCATTGACAGTAACCAGGATTATTTCTTAGACAAAGGCATCTCTCCTTGTTTCCACCATCCACACCCAGCTGCTTCTGGGCTTGTAGCATCACTGCTTCCTATTGCCTGAGGCTACATTTGAAGGGATAAAAGGAATTGTTGCTATTGAAATTTTTTTAGTTCAATGGAATTTAACCATACAAAAAAGCTTGATTTACTGCTAGATTTTTTTTTTCCAGCAGTGAAACACATTTGGAGCTCCACAAATCTTTCATAATGAAGAAACGCAAAACCATTGTTTAGTCATGTAAATGACAAGAGTTAACTGAAAAGCATTCTGGGGACCAGGAACCTTTTGCCAAAACTCAAAGCTCAGATTTCTATTGTCTATCAAAAGGCAAAAACTTTTCCAAATTCTCTTTTGTGCATCTGCATCACTGGGAGAAGGGCAAACAAGACAGTAAATGTTTCCTGCAGTCTCCAAGATACCCTGGGTCTCAAAACTGTGGGAGAGATACAAATAGTTTACTAAGAAACTTAACAGATACATAAAGTTACCACAACAAGCTGAGAGGGAAGGAAACTGTTTTCTGTTCATCATCTAAACACACAAAGCTTTACCAAATCCATTCCTTTTTTATTATCATAAAGGAGACCAGAGTGGATTTGACTCTCCAACAACAAGACTCAGGCAAGCATCCTCAAAATTCACCCTGTTCTGCTTTGCAGTCTGAATCATGCTTTCTCCTGATATTCCTCTTCCAGAGTAAATGTGCTGACTTTCCAACAAAGCATAGGGAACCATCACAGGCTTGGCCCAGGGCAGCCAGAGACAAGCTGACTCCTGGCTTCAGTAGCTCTCCGCTTTGGCATTTGAAAGCTTTCTCATTACTTGCTTTTTATAAAACACTTATATGTACACAGGAAACCCAGAAACAATTGTCGGGGCATATGTTGGTTTGGAAACTAAGATCCTGCAACTATGCTACTAGTTCAATCATTTTCAGTTTTATTTGTACAGTTCCATTTTACACCCTCCCCCACAGAGTAGAACACGAGTAATTAAAGCTACTCGAAAATGCAAAGTGTCTTTTACCACACGGCCAGCTGACAGGGAAGCTAATAACACCAGTCCTGCAGGATGGTATATTCCTCTAACTTAGCCCTACATCTTCACTCAAACCCAGTCCAGCTCCATTGCTGGTCCCCAAAGACAGGCAGTTCTGTAACCAAGTGGCACCTCCCGCCCACCCAAGCTGCTTTGCCTCCCCTAGAAACACTAGATGGTTGGAACCAGCCGTGCTGACCTTCAGCTCTGAGCACTGCAAAGTCAGACTTGCAAGGCACCACATGCACACACTGAAAAGCCAAGAAGCAGCATGGTGAAGGAGTGGAGGCTCACGCAGGAATGCCCTCCTCTTTGAATACTCTCCTCTTTGAACTGAAAGGTTTTGTAAACAGAGTTGAGCAGGCTGTAGATAAAATTTGAGCTCTCTATAACCCTAATCTTAGATATTATGAGAGACTCTCTTATTGCTGAGGGATCAAAGATGTATAGCCATTTTAGCCTGTGCTTCCACAGCAGCTTTTACAACATTAGATATAATGACCAGGTGCTCAGCTGCTTCAACTTTATTTTCCCCACTAGTAGTAAGAGCCAGTTCACACCATCCAAGGACTCCTTGCAAAGTCAGTATTAGACAAAGTCGATACAAAGATCTCACCAAATTATATAGCATTTACCTATTTTTGTTTCTGCTGAGATCGCCACAAATGCTAACCAACTCATTAAGATAGTTTCTACTGCAGACACTGGAGTTTGACATGTAAGATCAGCAACAGACATTTTACACAACAGCAACAAAAAAAAAAAGATTAAAAAGAAAAACACTCCCACCACTTACTAACTTAAGACAGACACAACAGTACTAGAATCCACTGGTCCTGCAAAGCACATGTTAAAGAGCACAAGCACTAGTTCAGAGTACCAGGCACAAGCTAGCTGTTTCCAAATTCCCTGCTTGACCCCATTTGTAGGGTATGCACCCTGTTACACATTGGTGACTTGAAGCCCAGCCAGGGAAAGGTCATTGTCATCATGATAGCAAGCAAACATCACAGCTGCAGACTCACAACTGAAGGATGTGGGCATCTCAATGAGATTGCGATGCTCAAGATACGTGCAACTAACTGGTGGTGCCTCAGCAAGCAGCAGCATACCCCATAACAAATGAACTTGCCATATAAGACTATGCACAAAAATTACAGAACATGTTTTATTTCTTAGAGCTGAGTTTGGTCCAGAACTACAACTGGATAGCCAGAGAGGAAGTCTAATTCAAAAGTTTTTGAAATGGAAAGATGTAATACAAACTACACAGGTGAACTTAGAACAAAATATTAACTCCATCTATACTTCTCTAATAATACAGCCAGGTAAACAGATCACATTCTGCAGTGACATTAGGCAGCATCTGTCTTAAGAGTGTGAACAGCAGAGGTTAAGAGACACCTTGTGGGAGCTGCTCTTTCATTATGAAAAAGTTAGTGAATTAGCCACAGATAAATTGGCAAAAGGAGGAAAGACTGGAGGACACTTGAGCATGATGCCAAAACCCGTAAGCCACTGAATGGCTCTGCTGTTTCACAAGCTAAATGACTATTCAAGCCATTAAAAGTGACAGCACTGACAAGATTTATCAAAGAATATCTACACTGGACTCAGTGAAAAACTGCCACCGCACCAGCTGTGCTGACATATTATCTTTATTAGACAGGCCTTTCTGATAACCAAATTAATTAGGTATTTGAGCAATTCATTTCTTCATATAAATTTCTGCATAGGAATTTGGCAGACAGATCTAAATCAGAACTTTGGAAATACATCAATGTATTTTGTAATTGTATCAAATTAGGGTTATATTTGTCAGTGGGTGTAGCAAAGGAGAAGATTTAAAGTAGGGGGGGAGGTCTCCAAAGAACTTTTATAAGGGATATGGCATGCTACCAAAGTACCTCTGTTACCTCTGGAGTTTGCATTTAGCCCCCCCCCCTTGGTGCCAATAAGATAAATGCAGTGTGGGGAGGTTGATGGCATTGCCCCCATGGTACAGTCATTAGTGTTATTTGTTCATTTTTCTTCACCAAAATCTAAAAATGTTCCAAATTAGACACACACACACAAAAAAAAAAAAACTAATAAACTTTTCCAATGGAAAGTCAGTGAAGCCTGAGGGAGCAGGATCCAACATTCTTCCCTCTGAATTTTCCCACCAAAGCTGTTGGGTCAGGAGATGGCAGACTTGGCTGTAAGTGAGTGCCATCTCCCTGCCAAGCCCTGGGCAGCAAGGATGGCAAACTATAACAACTGTCATTTCCAATTTTCTTTCTGATGTGGAAGCAGAGAGGTATGAATGGAGCAGTTTACTCTCACTGCCCTCTTGGTGCTGAACAGCAAGATACATACAGTGCCCCTCAGACATCCCTGGACTGCAAGATCACAAAGTTCTTCCTCATTCCCAACCGGCACTGCCCCAGACTTTGGCATTGTGATTCCTGCTTTGCATAAGTACTGGGCAAGCTCCAACCTAAAGCAAAGCAGTGCTGGAATACTGAAAAGCAGCAAAGAGGTGGCTCTTGGCAGGGTGAAGGATTCCCCAACTGCATCTATCTCAGCCAAAAAACCTGTCCCTCAAGCTCAGATGCACGACACACAGCAAGGAAGAGAGTCATGCGGGCAAGGTGAGGAGCATCATACTCTCCACACCACAAGGCTGTCCCATTCCCCAGGCTGTCCTCAGGCACATGGTGTTTCTGGCCTGGGCCACAGCAGGTTTTGGGAAGGCCATCCCAACCAGGCAGAGTGCAAACTGTGACAAAGCACTGTGCAGCAAAGGAGCAACCCACCACTGCCTTCAGGCAGTCTGGTAGGCAGCTGATTGTCTCTACTGCCTGAGCCAGGGAGGTCCAAGAGAACTCCCTTTGTGGCACGCAAAATTATGCAATGGTGGATTCAGGCAGGAGTAAATAGCAGGTTCCAAACAGATAGTTTTGAACTCTCCCACAAATCCCCCGCCTTTAACAGTCTGAATGATGCCAGCATTTGGGCATAGTCTCAGCACAGGGATACAACTTCTTAAATTGGGTCCAAGGATCCATAGAGCTATTACCACAGGACAGCATGATGCCAACAGGAGAAGGAGGTGGCAAAGCTCATAAGTTCCCTTAACATTCTCCTGTTAAAATCATGGCTTTTCTCCAGTTATGGGAAAGTGTTTATCTAAAAACACCTTAGGACAGAAAGAGCTTATTGCATTAAATCAGTTCACCACCCTACAAAATGTGCACTAGCGTGTTCCATCTGGCAGAGATATTTCAACTGCCCCCCTTGAAAAGGGGTCAGATCCACTCAGACAATTCATGCTGCCCTGTCAGCCAGGACCTTGCCTGGTATGCACAACAAGGTGCTCAGCACCCAGGAAGCCCCATCCAGGCATGGAAAGGGGACAACCAGGTAGTATGCAGACCTCAAAGAAGATGTGCTCCAAATCCCACATGGTCTTGGAGACAGGGAATCTCATCCCCACAGAACACTATGCTCTGCAAAGATCACCAGATTTCCTGCCTTTAGAGAAACCTGCATTAGAAAATTGTGCCTTGGAGCAAATCTCCATGCTCAAAACTGTTAGCTTCCACAGTTAGTCATTCAACATCCTAAGAACAGCAAAAATTAAGAGGTCATACACAAGTTCAGCGGTATTCCCCATTACTTTTATCAGCAAGGTCACACAGAAATTCCCAAGTTTGCCATGTAACATCATCCCACTCCTGCACAGCCTTGTAGGGCTCTCAGAACACGAAGGACTACCTCTTGTTTAAATTGTGTACATTAATGAACTTTTCAGCCCTCTATGGACATTGAAAGGACACATTCTACTATGCTTTAAAGGGTCAGGAAGAGAGCAACAGCCTTCACCTGCTGACAAGTTACTCCTTTAATTCTCAAAACAGAAGCATCCGGTGTGGTGCTGAAGGCCTCAAGTACGGGATCCTGCTGCCGACCTAGGCAGCATTACATGCAGATGGCTGCATAACATTCACAAGGCATTAACCATCAGCCTGGCTACTCCTCAGTCTCTACCAAGTGCTGTAGGTCAGGATTTCCCAACCGTTTGTCCCTCCTTTTCCCCTGGCAGGGCTGAAGGCATGTGCATGCACGCTATCCACCCAAAGCAGCAGTGAGATGTACTGAAAATCAATATTTCAGAACAGTAAATGGGTTTAACATGGGATAGTATTAAGGGAAGTCTCACAGTACTGACAAATACTGATTTGATTTTAGCATCATGTTTTACCACTGTATAGCCAGTTTAGCTAAATCGCATGCCTAATTCTGCAGAGAACCAAAAACAAGCAAAACTTGCAGTACATTGTTATTACAAAGGACAGGTGAGGAACAGCACCTTACAGACCCACCTTGGGACCAGGAGTCCAGCCCATGCAAGGGGAGACAAAGAGTGTGAGCAATATCAAATGAATCACTTGACTAAAATTCTGCTAGAAAAAGGGAAATAAGAGCTGACAGACCTGTCGTTCTAACAAAGTTTATCATGGTCTCCATGGAAATGAAGCATCCTCCCCTGTGCCAGCTGGCAAATATGACAAGACAAGGTGAGATGATCAACTGGAATCCCAATTACATAGCATAGGGTGGGACAACAAGGATGCCACGTTCAATGCCTCACAACATTTCAAAAACCTTAAGAGACAGTTTTAAACAAAAGGTTAAAATGTAAAGCCACACTTCTTGCTGGCTAGAAAAGAATGAAGAATTTTCCACTACATCCTCTGAAAGATTAGACATGTTATTGTTAATGCTATGTAAGAAGTGGGCATTAATTAACCTGAATTACAAAGAAAATCCAGGAGTATCACATGTTTCACTCCTGCCACTGCAGCAATGAACTCATTCTAAATAAAGAAATTTAAAACATATATCACAAGGAAAAGTTAATGATTTTCCTCTTATTATGAAGCATGAGCAAAATATACCACTGGACTTGAAGGAGAGAGAAACGTATCTCAGCTTTCATTATAGGATAAGATCACAGCCCTAAGCACATCCTTTGCTGAGAATGAAGTGTTTATCAAGTGATTTCAAACATACACACCTGTGACCTTGAGCCAAATGCATAAAATTTACCAGCCAGTAGATTTTCTGTCTACAAAACAGGAGCAGCACCACTTACCTCTCTCAAATTCCGAGTTGAGCCCAGAGTGTGGCAGCCACTTTGCTGCACTGTCTTTTGACAAGGGATGCTAGAGCAGTTGTGGATGTCCTTGAGACTTGCCCAGCCACAGCAAGGAGACAGTGAAACCACCTTTTACGGCAGCAGGGTTGGGTATTTGGGAGCAATCATGGTGCAGGAGGAGCTGGGAGGGGCGAACTAGAGACACCTGAGCATTGTGGCTGGCAGGAGCTCCGAGAAGTCTAGCCAGAGATAGTTACAGTAAATCAAGTGAAAATTGGGTTCAAAGGAAGGGCCAGAAGTGCAACAAGACCAGCTGAAGTGGATCAACTAGATCAGTTAGTATAGGGTCAGTCTATCAAAACGGTATTTGTGTTGACAGGAGGAGGTTGAGACTTTTTGTATTACCAAAGATTTAAAAATCCAAAGGGGTAGGATTGCATAATCATCCTTAAACACAAGTGCCAAAGCCACAGCTGCAGTAAATCAGTGATGCTCCAAGGACACCTGAAAGTGGCTCAGCTCCACGAGCAGACCTGGCCCAGGGACACTGGCTCTTTTCTTCAGCATTTGCCTGTTCCCAAGACATCTGTCACTGTGCAAATTAACCCATGCTGACACTCAGCCAGGTGTGCCTGCAGCTGCAGTGAACCTTTCCTGTAAATTCCCACCTCAGATATTTATTTCTGTAGTTCTTGCTCTTGTATCTTTACTATTTTTACTACTTCCATTAGTCTTTGTCTTGAACTAAACAGTTTGCCTTCACATTATTTCCATCGTTGCTCTGCCTGCATCCGATACATGTGTCTGTGACTATGAAATTCTGTGAAGCTTCAACTAAATCCATGTTGTCTGGTAAATAATAGCAGTGCGTACCCTGTTCAAAGAAAATGATGAGAGGTTTATTAACGTAGCATTAGATGAATTTCTGTTTCATATAATTATGCATTGAATTTAAAAAGAGATGTCATGCAGGCAATCTTTAGAGTCATAATAGACAATCTGTAAGAAAGAACAAAGGAAAATAATTTTAATAAAACATTGTGCCCTAAGCAAGAAATGTTCTTCATGTATCATACATGAGAAAAGATAGTTATTTGATGTAAAATGGAATTGTGACCTTGCTGCAGAAGTGTCCATTACCTAACACCGCAACAAGAAAATTAATGGATTTTGGAATGGTACAAATAACAATAATAATAATCATTTTTGTTCCTAGCATTTGCTTGCTGACAGCCAGATTCAGCAGCAGGTGTTTTATATTATTATTTAGAATGAGGATTGCAAATAGAATTCCACATACCCTTAAAGACATTACAGAAGCATGTATCTAGTGCAAGAGTACTACACAGGAGTAATTGATGTTTTGTAACTTCTTATAGACCAAGCAGTGGAAGCCCAGAAACAAAAGACTGGCTGCCAGTAGCGTACACAGTACTATCAAGTATTTAACATTCTAGTGTTTGAATCCCTGCATGGAAAGGCTGGAATTATGGTTTATGGAAATTAATCATGTGGTTTTATCATGCATTTTGCAGTTGATAAAGTTGTTTATTGATATTAATTATTAATTGTCAATATTAGGGGAACTGTAGTAGTCCAAGAAGGTCTTAAACTGTCAGTTTTGGACATCACCCTCTCCGCAGAAAGCTTCTCCTTTGCTAAGCGATAAGGAGTGTCTAAATTGTCTCCTCCAGTAGAATCCAGTTCAGTTCTCGGCCCTTCCAGGTTGGACTAAAGCTGCCCCAGCACTCAGCTCTCCAACATGCCACTACCTCAAAATACAAGCAGTAATTTTGTTCTTTAGTAGCTGATGGAGAAAGTTCACCCTTCCCACCCCCTCAGCCAGCCTGTCTGCAGAGCACCAGGAATGAGCTGCGAGAATGATATATGTATTATTTGGGGTGAAAATTTACTGCAAGAGTGACTGCTGCTCCCAGAGGAGTTGGACAGATAGGGAAGAGCTGATGTTTTTGCAGTGATGGAGAGAGCACCGAAGTGCTCTGCCCAAGCTGAAGGATGTGCTGCCAAAAATTAAGAAAGGGAGGAGGAAGCACTCTACAGGGGTTTTACCTCATTAAAACTGCACAAAAGCTAAATTGAACCTTTGTAGCAGCTTGTGATGGAGTAAGTATTCTGTGTGGAGCTGGCAGGATTGCCTTTGTTTTTCAACAAAGATCACAAATATGTTTCTAAAACACCTTGATGTGTTTAAAATGGTAATATTATTAGGCAAGTAAGTACAATAAAAGAAACATCTCTGCAAATGGAAAACCCCCAGGCACATACGCCTTCAAAATGCTATTGGAATTTTAAACCCTGATAATTGCTTTGTAATGTAAGCAATTGCATTAGAAGCTGAATGCCACAGCCAATGCATCACTGCAGCCATACCTTCAGCTCCAGCTTCAGTCGTTTCCCTTAGCAAAATATGCTCTGGTTGCAATAGGCTTAAATGTAACTCATGGCACAACTGATTGCATGTGCTGAAATAAGTTTGCTTAATGGACAACCCTGGCTTCTTTGTAGTAATGTGTGCAAGACTGGCAGAGGGAAAAAGCCCTACACCATCAGGCAGTGCTGGGAACCGACTCCAATACTGGCAGCCAGGACCCTCCTGTCCCAGCATGGGAGCCCCTAAAAGGAAGGGCACCAAATGGATACAGTCTCTCAAGCCATGATTTATTGGAAAACTAGTAGAACAAGGCAGCTTTTCTAATAGAGAAAATTTCCCTCACCTAAGTAAAATAAATTAAAATGGAGAGGGCTGAAAACAAACTTGACCACACTCTTGCAGACTGTCGTTTCTTTCAGGGTTGCCCTGAATTTAGCAGCTTCA
Organism: Piaya cayana; assembly: GCA_013389865.1. Classification (NCBI taxonomy): domain Eukaryota; kingdom Metazoa; phylum Chordata; class Aves; order Cuculiformes; family Coccyzidae; genus Piaya; species Piaya cayana. Next base: position 101,243 of record WAAB01022668.1, read on the forward strand.
GAGGCTGTCTCTGAAAAGTATTCAATTTTCCCTCAGTCACAAACATTTCTCCTCACTCATTGCCACCCAGGCTGATGCCTGGCAGCTCACAAGGGCCCCAGCTGCCCCACATTCAGCCTCCTTGCCCCAGGAGCTGTGGCCAGGGCAGAGCCAATGAGCCACATTTCTCACTACTCACCTCCTCTACAGACTGAAACACATAGTAAATTACCAGCAAACAGGCAGAAAAACCCTCCACCTCATTGTATCTTGGAAGGAATTAAATTAGCAGTGAAATTGCCTGGAGGTCTAGGAGCAGTTGATTTTGGTACATGGTGATCAGCAGTTCCCCAAAGCCAGAGTGGGAGCTGCATGCAGACAGGCTCATGTGTGTGGCTACCAAAGGGCTATAGGCAACCCATCTATAGCTGGCAGGACCTCTAACAAGTTTGCTGCTTATGGTTTCTGTAAAATTCAGGCTGAAAATGTGCATGGTTGATGCTTGTCACAGGCTGAGTTTAAGGTGGGAGAGCTTCACCAAACAGCTTCACAGTGTCCAAGCAGTGGACTAGAGAGGGAACGTAACATGTTGTCTGTGTTAAAGGCTCTGAAGCATTTCACAGAATCACTAGGTTGGAAAAGACCCACAGGATCATTGAGTCCAACCATTCCTATCAATCACTAAACCATGTCCCTTAGCACCTCATCCACAGGTCCTTTAAACACTTCCAGGGAAGGTGATTCAACCACCTCCCTGGGCAGCCTGTTCCAGTGCCCAGTGACCCTTTCTGTGAAAATTTTTTTCCTGATGACAAGCCTGAACCTCCCCTAATGGATCTTGAGGCCATTCCTCTTGTCCTGTCCCCTGTCACTTGGGAGAAGAGGCCAGCTCCCTCCTCTCCACAACCTCACCTCAGGTAGTTGTAGAGAACAATGAGGTCTCCCCTCAGCCTCCTCTTCTCCAGACTAAACAACCCCAGCTCTCTCAGCTGTTCCTGGTAAGACTTGTTCTCTAGCCCCTTCACCAGCTTTGTTGCTCAATTTCATCAAATATTTTCAGCAACTCTGTGCTTAGTAGGAGCTGGGAATTCAGCAGGAGGGTTTTGGTGTAAGAAGTGTGCCTTTTACTATTTCTGGAAAAAGTAAAAAAAAAAAAAGTCAAACTGGGCAAATTGTGAACCTATCAAGGTTTGCAAACACTCAGTGAAGGGCTGCTCAGACAAATGTATCTGCTAAATTCTGGACAGATTTGCTCCTGGATGTCCACCAGGCCCCAGGAGGGAACGCTGCCCTTCCCAAGCCCTCAGGTTTCAGGGCAGAATGTAGCAGCTCATTCCTTCCTGTGTCCTTCCAGCAGAGCTATCCTGGGTATGTCCAATGACCCCAAGACCCTTGCTGGATACTCAAGGCTAGGTACGCCTCACCAGCACTGGGAAGGGTGCAGCCCTGCTGCAAGGGCTGTGCTGGAGCTGCCTGGAGCCCTCCTGTAGTGCCTGGAATGATGCAGGATCATCCATACTCGGGACGCTAGTCTGTTTTTCCTACACCTGTAACCATCCAGCAGCCCTTTCAGCAGTGCTACAGTTGTAGTCAATATCACTGCTTAGAGTGTTGCAATTTTCTGTACTTTCAGTTCATCAATTACATTGATTATCACATTAAGCATTCCTGGTGCTACAGGAACAGACCGAAAATAATAAGCTTGTATCTTCCTAAAACAAATGAAGCCCATTTGTACTACTGAGAGTGTAGCAGACTCATTGTTTCACAGTAATGAAGCTTTCGTCTCAAGAGATCCAATTCATAAAAAAAAAAAAAAACAAAAAATAAACCTCACCAAAGCTGTGCACAATTACCTTTTATTCTTTTTACTGTCACTGACATTTCTTTGAGTTCAAATTGCATTCAGGTTTAGGCCAGCAACTGAAATAAGGTGGGAAAGCCTCAGGAAAACAAAAAACCCCACCTCTGATGGTATGGCACACCCTTGGCACCCCAGGCAGCCACGTGCCCAACCCAGGCTGTGGGTGCCCAGATCCATATGCATTCTCCTGCTATTAAAAGCTACAACCACCTTTGCTCTGCATCCCAAAATAACAACACATTGCAGAGGAGATACAAACAGCAAAACACTGAGCATATGCTCTTTGGGATATTTTTATAAATATGAATTTGTAACCAAAGCCACCCAAGGTAACAATAATCCTGCCAAGGAGGTGCTGTCTGCAGGTACATGCAGGTGAACCAACTGAAGACTGCAGGGACCAGTTGGGGTCAAGGAACAAGCAGGTTTTAAAGCTTTTCTGCTTCACCCCATACAAAGATCCAAGTCACAATGGTGTAATTAAAATGTATAACAAAGCAAGATCTCCCCTTCTGGCTGCTCCAGAGCTTCAGACAGGGTAAACAGTCCATCTTCAGGTCTGCTCATCATAGGACAGAGAAAGAACGAGCATCTCTCCCTTTCCACCAATTGAAGGGGGCAGAGTCAGGCCTTGCTTATCACTACTTTGATTATCTGAACAATCTGCCCTTATCCAGAATGAGGTCATGTTCTGACATGGGTCAATTGCATCAAAAATGAGCTTGACTACCTTAACTCTCATTTATCAGAACCAGTTCATTGTTGTCTATGTTATTTAGTCAATGGATGCTTGGGCTTTGCTGGTAGGGGCAAAACATTTACACCTGAGCTTTTCCCTGCCAAGATTTAGACATGTTCAAGTCCCAGGTCTGAATCTTAGTAAGACTAGATCAGGCCTCCCCCAAAAGTGTACAGGACCCCAAGTCTCTCCTGACCAGACGTTAGAAATATCACACCTTGTGGGATCACAGATTTTGTTCCAAATCAACACTCACTGCATGCAATAGCCCTACTGCCAGAGCTGTCTGCAGGAGCTTTCCCCCAGCTGCTGAGTGAACTCAAAAACCTCTTGCTGGGATAAAACACACCTTGTAGACCCAGGGGTGTGTTGCTGTTTGTTATATTAATTCAGAGGAATTTGTGCCATGGGAGAGAAAGGGCAGAAGGCTAGTGAGAAGATACGAAGATGACAAACAATGTGAAAACTCATTCAAGCCCTGTAGCACCGCCTTCATCCCTCTGTAGCCTCCAGCGGCTTTCACTGCAGAGCTTCTGGGCTTTGGGTATTCATGGGTCAAATTGTTCTTCACTTTTTGGAAACAATTACTAGCTATTTCAAACACAAAGCATTCTTATCCTCACCTTGGATCAACTTTTCCAGCAATGCTCTTTCCCGAGAAAGAAAACAGCATATCTCCAGCAAACACCTTACCCTCCTTCTCCTCCCAACTCAAGCGGGCACCAGAGCTCAGGCAGCGCTTTGCAGTGCATGGAAGGGGTTAGGCAGTGGGGGCTCATTAGCAGAGCAGGAGGTCTATAAGGCAGCACCAAACACACCTCCTGCAGAAAGTCACCCTCTCTCTGAAACTTTGTAATTGACAATCAGTCCCACACAAGGCCAAATATCTAGTTTATTAAAGCATGAACCACTGAGCCCCCCATTAGATGCCAACATCATCTCCTGTGGGATTATTTACCCTGCAGATGGGGTTACTGGCTGTGGAGCAGTAAAAAGGATTTATAGCAGAAATGGGGCAGATGGGAAGTATTTCTCACCCAAGGGGTGATATCACGATATTTCACAGAGAGTCTGCCTCCCACACACATCAGAAAATATCAAGTGTATCTGCGTGCACACAAGGCATGTGTCCCTGTATAAGGTAACTGTATGGTATAGCTCCTCTTTCTGCTTTCACTGTATTTTATCTTTAAATTTGGAAAGCTTTTTTGTAACAAATCAGAGACGAACAGCTAGTTACCAAGGAGATTCTGTGATGAATCAGAGACTGACTGGTATAAGATCTAGACAGGCTGTAGCTTCTTAATTTGCGAGACCTTACATTTTAAACAGAGGGAAAATGATCGTATCACAATAAGCTGTGAACCACACTAGCACACTGGTAAAAGCAGCTTTAGGTTTTGCCGTAGGAGCAAATACCAAGCACACAGCATAGGAAATCAGTGAGCAACCCAAGACGGATGAGAGCAGCTTTCCAACACGCTCTTGACTCATGAAAGCAAGCACCATCCAAGGACAAAGTGGTCCAATAGAGGTGACTGAAGGGAAGGATGGGAAGCCCCCAATTTCACACCAGTGCAAGCAAGGATCCACAGGGTTGAGCAAGCACTGAAGAACCAGCTGCACCTCTGCTTCCATACAGTCCTGGCATTTTGGAAAGTAAAGGTTACACAGCCAGGTGCTGCCTATCCGTGCACCAGTCGTGGGCTTGGTACAAAAGTGGGGCTGCCCCAACCCCGAGCCTGCTTTCCTACCCAGCTCCTGCAGTTTTCTTCCAAGGGGCAGGAGAAAGGAATGAATATTGGCAAGTGACAGTGAAGACAACGAACTCGCACCGAGTATCCTGCCCTCACAGGGATGGCCATAATGCCCAGGAGGAGCCGAGGCAGCCAGGTATGCACAGGCAGAGTGGATGGGAAGTGGAATTTTTATAAAGGCAAAGATGACAAGAGGGTCTGTAAAGTAAAGTTTGGAGAGAGAAAGATCAGCTTTTTGGGACTGACTTTATTCAGAGGGTCTTCACATTTGCTTCCTTCTGGTGGCTCATTTATGAATAATTACTGAACACTGGTGCTTTGCCTCTATTTAAAAAACAAAGTAATTAAAACTACCTGGAACTGCAAGAGCAGTGAGAAATATTTAGAGAATTCAAGAGACCAGGTATGGGTAAACCTCCTGCTTGTAGAGAGGTTATTTTCCCAAAAGTGGAAACTACAGAAGTACATAGATGAGAAGGAAAAATCTCTTTGTCATATCCCATTGAAACCTCTGTTTTGGGCACAGCTACTCTGCTACTGCTAAGTTAAACCTGATGCTTACTGGGGAAAACTGCAGGATGTACTGAGGCATTTGGGACAGGAATGATGCTGAGGCTACTGTGAAGCATCAGGGAGGAAAGCGGGTCATAGAACAAATTTATGCTTTTCTGCTAAGTGCACCCTGGATAAAAAGATTTTCCTGGAGCAGTTATATCTGACAAGATGCTTGTGTGAGCCAGGCTTTAAGCAAGGATTTGAGTAAAGGGCATTTTATAGGCAAAAAAGTTAAGTGCTGTTTTATGATACAAATTACACTTGTTCGTCTGAGGAATGAATTAGCTGTGGGTAGCATCTGTGGGTTAGAGCTTGAGGCTTATAGTAACACTTTAGTGATGCATATTATAATGTTATTATGGAGGGACAACTTGCTTGAATACCCTGTGGGCCTCTCATTGGGAAAGCAAAATACTCCAGAAGGCTGTGATAGAAACTGAAAACGGCATATGGAGTGAGGAAGGGGCACAAGAAATCCTTGCTGACAGCAAGTTGTTTTTTGCAGAGCTGAAAGCAAAGTAAGGAAATTCCAAGCCATGGCTCACAGCCAAGAAGTAACTTGGTGTCTGCCCCTCTCCAGCTTCACACACAGGTCTTGTAGAGCATTTGCTTGCAAGCTTCCCAGCTGTGCCAGGCAAATTAAAGTTGTAGCAGCAGCAAATTAAAGCAGGCTGCCAGGTTTTATGCCCTTAATGAGCCATTGGACTTTATTTGACTTCATATTTATGATCTTTATCCACTTTAGGGTTAAGTTGAAGTCATTTATATATTGACATTTAAAAGAGAAAGACTGAGGAAACCTCCCACAGGCAGAGCATAAACTTTCAGGTACTCCCTAGCTTACAAACATTGCACTATGCCACAACGGTGCTGCTCTTCCAGCCTTGGGCTGAATTGGGACATGGGACATCCATATTCTCCATAAGGTATTCAGAGTTTGTTTTTCCAAATGTGTACAAGCAGCAGCTGCTAGTACGTGAACCATATGTTATTCAATGCTTTTAATCCAAGAATAGGCAGATAAGGGATTTACAAATGGAGAAACTGAGGCAGTGAGCATTTAAATAATTTAGATAAAAACCTGCAGCTGAACAGAAAGAGAATCCAGATAGAAGCTTAAGCCTTCACTTTTACTTCTTTGCAGTAACTATTGGTTTGGAAAGCCTTGGAAGTTTGTCACACATGTAACTTTTGCTGTGCAGCAAAGCTGGTCTGAACACAGGGACTAACAGTAGAACAGCACCTGAATGGTGGGGTCCCTGGGGTGGAGGAGGAGTACTTGAGTATTCTGCCTATGCTTCTGAATTTTGACTGCAGTAAGTGAGCAGGACGTTAACGATGGTCTAAACACTAGCTTTGGAGTTCAGTTTGTTGGTGTTAGCATTTGTCTGTGTAAATACCTAGAAAAAGGTCAAGGAAAGACATAGGGATTCATGATGAATACAAACTGACAGGTGGAAAGTGGCCTCCACCAAGCCATGATGCTTGACAGCACATCTGGTACCTCAGTACTAAACTGGTGTTGGAATAGGGAGATTTTTTTCTGTAGATAAAGCTAAAATACAAGGAAACTGATGTAGTTTCTCTGCACCTTTGCATGTGTATATATTATTCTCGACACATACAATGTCTGTTGCTGAGCAGAGTCCAGGCACTGGAAGAACCTATGAAACAGCCATACAGATTAGCTCTTGGTGGTAATCCACTCAGTCTCACTTGAAATCCTGTCCTCCCCTGAGGGGGCTTCATTGCTTTGTTAGAAATACACTTATTCACCAGCAGCCCCTTCACAGGGCAGGTGGCTTCTGCCTCTCATGGATACTCTATGCCAGCTTCAGCCACTGACTTCTCACTTAAAGAAGGTGCTTAGATGAATCCCACAGAGTACTTCCCCTGTGTTTCCAACACGGCGCCCCAGCACTGCCTCGTGTGAGCCAGTCACCTCAGGGGACAATAGGAATTTCCAGGCTGCAGTAGGTTGAGTGAACCAGGTTTGGGAGCAGGACTCAGGACCAGACCAGCCCCTCGCATAGCCTAGAAGGCAAATCTCAGTGCTAGCACAGCAGGGAGGCAATGGATCCTTCCTGACAACCTTCTCTGAATGACCCAGATTGCGTCAACAGGCTCTGGAGGGAGTCTGCAGCCAGTACTCTTCAGATGGGAACATAAGATTTGCAACATGGGGCCCAAGAGAGATGAGAAGCACAGCAATGGAAAAGGAAAACAGAAGGCCTCAGCACCCTTCATGCCTTCAAAGCTGGTAAATGTATCTTATTTCCCTTTCTATCCTTCTTTTAAAGAAGCCAGAGAAGTCATCTCTTCTCTGTGCAACTTTGCATGCCAAGTAGCAGGGTGTTGGAGAGACCCCGATGCCAAGCACTGAACCTTGCCTCCCAGGCTGCTGCTGAAGAGCCCAGAGGCAGCCCAGCAGACTGGAGTATTGTATGTGTCCTGAATGACACAACATTTCCCTCCTTTAAATTTAAGGATCATTTGGTAGACAAGTGTACCGATAACCAGATGTGGCATGTGGTGCCAGCAGAGGGGCAGTAGTAGCAAAGGAGCCACCTGGGTTTTGCATGCTTATTCAGAGGCTGTGAACAAATATTGATGATGCCTTTACCACCCCTCCAGGTGAAGGGCAGGCAGAGGCACCAAAGCTTAATCAGTGAAGGGGTCTGTGTGAACGCACCTCTACCCACCTTCAAAACCATGATGGGTGTTATAGAAGCTCCCCCCAAAGTTTTCCTTTGGGACACTGCAGCTCTGCAGTGCCTCCTGGGCTGAGGAATGCCTTGTGTCTCATATAATCTCTTTACATGCAACAGGCATCCTCATCTAAGCAGGTGCAAGCCACAAGCACCATTATTCTGCACGTATAAGCCACTTGAAGCAATATTGCCTCTCTGCTAATGAGAGACACCACAGAAGTCGCTACACTATGGACCATTAATTTGCTGCTGGGTGGCCTGACCTTAGACTTTAATGTGCATTTAACTAGAGGTCTAAACAGAGATACCATGGTGCAACTGTAGAAATGCACTTTTACAGGAATAGTTTTAGTGCCAGCTGAACTCTGTGGCAGAACACCCTCTGGCTCCCATGTGGCCAGGGATGCACTTCTGTGTGCCCACGTACAGGTAAATGCCGTTGGGTGGAATATGCTGTTGTTTAAGAAAGTATGAGGCAGTGTGATTTCAATAGGTGTTTCTCCAGAAATTGAAAAGATGGAAAGTGTGGAGTTAGGCAGATAGTGACTTAATTGTCATTTAAGTAAACTTTTTACTTTAGTACTGTGAAAAACCTGCATTCCTGGTGCATCCCCAGAGATGCTTGTAACCCTTGCACTCCAGGCACGTATGTATATTCTTTGCTGGCCTAGGTCTAAATCAAGCTGACTTCACTTGGCACCACACTCATCCTCCAGCAAAGGCATATACCTGCCACTCAGTGCTCAGAAATATCATAATTTTCCAGATGCACTGCCAGGGGTATGCAGGATATAACAGGTCAAATTTCTACATGATATCAATTTAACTCCTAATTTGCTCAGCAGAGCCATGTCCATTTCTAAAACAGGTCAGCTGCGCCCCTCAGTTGGTAAACTGGTCTTGCTAACTGGTATGTGTCCAGCAGTTCTGTACTCCTGCTAACATCAGTGGAGATTTTAAATTGCCTTTAATTAGAGCTTTGAAAGATACCACTGTTCCTCAGCAATTAGCTTCTGTACTGAGTTTATTTGAATTGAAAAGGAGCCATCCACACTAGACACGCGGCAAGCTTGGAAAATTATCCATTTGGTTTTTTACTACTCTGCTTCTATTTCTTTACTCCACAGATGATGTGCAAAGGCTGGCAGGGAGGCAAAAATATGTCTTGTACAGGGAAGAGTGAATGAAAACCTCAGGAATAGCTTAAGCCCATCTATATCCTACCCACACACTTACAGTTGTGTTTATTCTGCTTAAAACTGAAGTCCATCTCCACTAATACACAGTTAATTAGCTCTGAGTGAAGCTGCATGGTTTTGACAAGCACTGGAGATTTCAGAGGTGGGGGAGCATGATGGAAGGCATCCTGCTGCTGCCAGCAGACCTGCTGGGTCTCAACGCTGCAGGCTGCCTCCTAGCTATTAATGGGTCAGCATTAGGAGGCAAAGGTTGCTCCTGAGTGGGATTTGCTGTCAGTAGAATGTCTTGATATGGAAGGAAATGACCTTTCCTTTCCCCTTACCCGCTGTCTGCAGCCCTCTTCCCTCCCAGCCTGCACATAGCCATCTTTCAGCATTCCCCAGCTCTGTCATACTTACTAGATCTCCCCAGTTCCACCCAAGTCTTATTCTCCCTCTCTAGTGGTCCTCAGGCCAAGATGCTACATCTGACACTGTAAACTCCTTTATCTTTCTTTTTTATCTCCCTCCACATCCCTCTGTCATCCATCATATGGCTTCCAGGGCTCCTGCCCTGCAGTGACCCCACATCAGCTTTGGAGCTGTAGCAAAGATGTGCTGGTCTGAGGGATGATGTGCTTTCAGTACCTTGAAACAAGCCCCCAGCCAAATTATTAAAGCCATTTAGTACCACTTGCCTGATTGGTACAGAAGTTACACTACTTAAAATAATTGCAGTTCTCAGTAGTTATAGATAAAACAGACCCTTCTTAATCATTACAATATAACCTGATGTGCATTATGAGAGATTAACAACCCCATAAGTGAAATAACAGATACAAGACCATAAGCTAAGTCATAAGTGTTCTCAGATGTCTGTAGATTAATAATTTTATATGTCCATAGGAGTATTCACCAAAACTTTCCATTACTGTAAAGTGTTAAAGCCACAGGCTGCCTCTTATGATAGATACTGTGATGTCTTGTCTAAAGAAGGCAAAAGCAGAGAAGGAAGGTGCTTGACTGACTCCAAACATAAACTGATAGAAAAGCTGAAAATATAATCTGGAGTTTTAGATTCCTTGTTTTCTGTTTCACTCAGTAGAAAACATAGTCCCTTGCGTTAATCCTTTCCAGTGATTATCAAATTGATACTTCTTTCAAAATATTTTTTCTTCAAGTACATATCCACTCAGGATCTCATGGGCTTAAACTGTACTCCTAGTATTTTTTGGAACTGATTGCAGCCTCTTGATTCATAAAAATAACCAACACTACCATTAAAAACAAAAGCACACATGCTACTAAAATGGCAATCACTCCTCAGGATACGAGCCTGCAGCTACCCAGCCTGAGACAGAAACCCACTGCCTCCTCCAGGCAGCACAGGTGCCAATTTCCCTCTATTTGAGGATTAAATAGATGACCACATAGCAGTTAGCTGACCTGCCTGTACCCCTATTGAGTGCTGTAAGTGCTCAAGCAGCAGCACAGCTTTGGCCTAATTGCATAAGCACACAGCCTGTTCAAACTCTGCCCAAGCCCATACTCAACAGTTTAAATCAGTCTTCAGTGCAGTCATTTCCTCAAGTACATGAGTCTCCTTTACATACACATAAGGTATTTGAAAGCTTCAGCTCCCATCTTTACTCCTGCCGTCCAAATCATAAAACTGTTCCATTTTACATTGTTAAATCAAAAAGATTAGCAAGCAACTAGTACCAGATGGATCAGACAAAGTAAGGGGAAAAGTTTAAGCAGAAAAGCACTACCAGAATCCATCATAAAGGATCAAGTGAGTATAATCCATCCTCTTTTTTTATCCTTACAACCACACTTGCAACCCAGAAGCAGCAAATTCTATCAGGGCACAAGAAAACCACTGCTGTTTTGGACCACTGTTTCTAGACAAGTGCCCAACCATTTTCACAGGTACCTGATAAAAGCACCCAGCCACAGTCCTAAGTCAATCAAACTGTTTGCAGCTTCCACTGGCAAATTCATCATGCAAGACAAATGCATCCCTTATTTTCACCATGGTTAATGGCCATGAACTTGGAGGCTGAAATTTCAGTTTATGCCAAGGAATGCAATGGTCTATATAATAAATTTAGCCCATATATAGCTAGAGAAGTCCTAACCTGTGTGACAGGTTAATAGTAAGGATTACTCATTTGTTAGTTGTTTATAATCTCTCCAAAACTAGCAAAAATTGTCTCTTTTGGAATTACATTAAATAAGTTATCACTATAGTTAGAACAACCAGATCTGCTGTCTGGTATTACAGAAGGCTACCCCATCCAATAACACCAATTAGAACATGCACACTTGTTCAAGTAGAGGATGTAGCTTCAGAGCTTGAGCATCAAGCAGACACCAGCCAGGTGTCCTCATGTTGTCCCTAAGCGGTTCCCCAGCATTACCTCTTTGTGACCACAGCATCATTCCAGCTGTCTCGTGCTGCTAAGTCACTCTCTATAGGACACAGGCTCTCTCCTTACAGGCAGCACCAATCAGACTCCCTCAGGCAAGGTCTTATTACTAAGAGTGGAAATTTCCAAATATTGACTCATTTTAGTCTAAATAATTTTTATTATTTCCTATAAAGCTGGCTCTGTTTTGGCTTCCACAATACTTCAAAAGTCACTTGGTTGCAAAGATAATTCACACATAAGAGCAGCAGATTCAGGCTGTGTTGAGTACTACCCCTCACCTAAACTAAAACTCTAGAACCCTTACATGCTCTTGTCAAGCAGTGATAGGCATAAATCAATACACTCATTTCTGTAAAGCTCTTCCACAATTGCACGCCTACACAAGGAGAAATGTCATACATTCAGCCTTAGTGAACTTTAGATTACAATAAACACCAAAAGGTAGCATCTCATTGCAGTGCAACATACAACCTTTACCCCAGAAGCCTGCAAGACAAGGAGTAAATATACTTAAGAAACAGTGCACAAACAAAAAGGAAACACTTCAGACAACTGAACACCATATCTTGGATGTACAAAAAGTGTTTTTCTACTTGGTTGCAAACATCTTTCCCCATTTCTAGCAGCTCCCAGTTCTTTGGGCCAAAAACCTTTTTTTTTTTCAAAATCTCTCAGCAAGAATCACTATAGAATTGTCTCTAACAAACCAAACTGCTCCTAGGTGAACCATTTTTTTGCTTTTAATCCAGCCTTTATCATGAGCACCTGGAACCAGCAGGCACGCAGCAGACCCTGGGCTGATTGCTCTGAATTGCCATACTTTCACTAACTTTAACAGATCTTTAATGACAATTTGTATCAGCTGAGGACTTAGGAGCTGCTTCTTTTATCTGTTTATGAGCTCAGGTAGTGTTTAGAAGAAAACATAGTAGAAAAATTTTAAAGTTATTTTTCCTATTAAGCCTGAAAGCAGAGTAGGAGCAAAAGTTAACTTGCTTGCAAGTAAAAGGTTTTGTTTGGTGATACATTGATAGTACCTCCAAAATTCAGGTAAGAAGTTTAGCATCAACTTATTTAGCAACTTCAAGGGACAGCAAGCAGGAGGCAGGAGATGTTTTGGATGTTTTTGTGTGGCTCATGTTGCTAAGGAAACTGCCTCTACGATGCCTGTGTGCTTGCCACAGCTAGGTCACTTGGGCTTTGCTTCAGAGTAAGGGGTGAGTCATGACTGCAGAGTAAACTGCACAAAGGAATAAAGGAATATCTTTATCGCATATTTGCACTCATATGTGAAAATATACATCAATAGTAGTAGTTAATAATAAAAACCACTAATGGTAGAACATCTGTATTAATATTTTTGCTAGTAGTAGCATGCTGTGTATTAACAATTATGTCTAACCCTTCAAATAGACACAGGAAAAATAATAGCACTATTCCTTCCACACACTGTTACAGTTCCTGGCACTGTTAAGGTATAACATTAGGATATGACATGCCACAAATAGCTTGATGACACAATACTCTGAATAGCAGTGCTTACAAGTTCCTATCTCATGGCACAACCAAAGCCTGAGACACTAAACACCAAGTCATTTCTGAAACCACCATCAGAAACAGATGCTTGTGTGAGTTGTGCATCACACTTGTAGCAACAGTAGGCTCCAAGCTGCAGATGTGTTCGTTAAAAAAGAAGAAAGGCATGGTTATTAACTTTTATCAAACCTACTAGGTGTGCTTATATACAGAAAGGTGCTAGTATATGAATGTGATACCCATATGACAGTTAGTTATGCATACTCTCCACCTGTAAATTATTTGGTCCCTCTACATGCAGGTGTCTCTGAGAAACCACCAGAGAAGTAGCTCTTGTTTCCTTTTTTATGTTTGTTTCAGGGTTTTTATACTGTGGTTTTATTTCTGCAGATAGTGATGACTTTGATATAGGACCTGGTGGTTTTAGGCAGTCATAGATTGTGAATACTGCAGAGATGCCTGTTACAAAGCTTTCATTAACACTGGCAAACATTATATGTTCGTACTTAAGGCTCCGTATGGATAATCATACAAAAGCTTAGATGAGTTTGCAGAGTCTCATAGGTCTCCTGTGTGGCCCTGAGCTCTTCTGATTGATCACGGGAAGATGTGGTGACCAGGAGTCTGAATTGGGCCCAATTTTGCTTCTTGAAATTCAGGTCCAACCTTTGAGCTGGGCAGTGGCAGCCAGTATTCTTTACTCTAGCATTTTATTTTGGCAACTTCAAACCTCCCTTGTTTTGGGCAACACCTGTTAGGTATTGCCCTGGAATAAAACTGGAATGGATCCTAGGGAGCTGCTAACATTTCTGCTGAAGTGAATAGTACCTCAAGATGTGCTGAACTGAAGAAATGAACATTCAATGACTTGATTAACTCTGTGTTCCTTCCTGTAATATAATTTCACTACACTTCCAGACTTTTAAGATTTTCTATCTGGCATTAATAGAAGAAAGTGTCCAAGAGTTAAGGGCTTAAGCAATGGGATCATTTCTCTTGTCTGCTACCACATATCACCACACAGGAAAATATTGCATGCCTCTTTCCTTCCCTGCTTCCCCACTGTGGGTTCACTTCATTTTCCCATGCAGGAGGAGCTGGATTGCTTATTTCTCCATTTTGTTTTCAGACAGTTTTGTAAATGTCAGAAAAAGAAAAGTCTGGGGCACTACTGTCAGCCATCCAAGCGAAGTGAGTTCCTGGGGGGTGCCTCCTAGAGCCTCCAGCCAGGTACCTGGCACGTGGGCATTTTCAGTGCTGTGACCTCTGACTCCAGGTTCCTTTTGGGCCATTTGGAGGACCAAGAATGTGGATGCCAGGTGGATTTTGTTTTGTAATTGTAAACCACCATGAAAGCCTGAGGAGTACTGACTTCCTGCTGTGGAGCTTGAAAGCAGTTAGGATTTAAGCTGCCTAGTCCCATCTTGTGTGATTCTCCATGTTACTGCTATGGTAAACAATGCTGTCTGATCATTGCATGATGGGTTTCCTGAAGCAGATGGGTGCTTTCAATTAAAGCTTTCTTATTATGGAAGTTTGTAAGTGCTAAGATAAGTATTTAACCCCTAGAGGGCTTACATTCAGCACCCAGTGAGACCATCTGTGGGAGCCCCATCACTCACATCAGAGCATATACCCCAACAGGCCAGCTTGACAACTCACTCTGTCTTTGAGTGACATTAAACAGTGGTTTAGTGGACCACACTTTCATGGGCTTTTTGATATATGTCTGATGGATCCTTCAGGCAGGTTGCCTTGCAGCAAGTCTGTATCATTCACCTTAAAGGAGTCATGTCAGGACCTATGTTATATTCAGTCTTTTAGCACCCTCTAGGCCCCAAGGGCAGGCAGTTTCATGGTGTCCTCTTCCCACCTCTGCTCACCTCTCTGCTATGCAGCAGCAGCCAGACAAGGCATGGGCTGGGATATAATTTAATGGTGAATCTTGACAAATGCAACAGGTGACTCAAAGGCAAGAGTCCATCGCACTCCTGCAGAGCATCTTCCCTGCCAAGGATGCATTTAATTTATCAACAATTTATTTTCATGTTTACCATATTCCCTGCTGTCTTTAGTGCAAATATTGTGTTACTTTAACCAGTATTCACCATACATCTTTTATGTTCATTTTATAGGCCTTGCCAAGATGACCTATATGCTACATTAGGTGCTTCTATTTGGTCATTTATGCTGCCATTTCTCCAAAAATAGTCATAGACCTCTATAAAAATATCTCTCAAATACAGGGACATGAGATTTAATGTTGCTTCACACTGGTCTAGTGGGAGGTTTTTTTGTTTTCATAGTAAAATCATTGGTGTTGCAATTTATTAGCCACAGAAAGGTAACAAACTTGTTACAGCTTGGATAGCAAACTCACTGCTAGGTGAACTGTAGTAGCCATCTAGGTGTAGCTGCTGCATTGTGTGTTCTTTAGTTTGAAGCATTTGGCCTCAGGATTCCAGTTACATTCCAAATTTTCTTTTAGTCCAAAGCTTGGAAGCTGAAATGAGTTAATACCCAAACCTACCTCTACTCCTGAGGCTGCAATAGTCCAACATTACCCCTCAGTGGGATGCAATTCTATCTGGTGAACCTTGGCTCAGTCAACCAATAAGTTTATCTGTTGCTGCCAGCTGTGAAACAGCAGGGTGCCTGAGAGGAGCATCAGCAGCATCTACTTCCATAGACCACAGTGTTTCTCTTTGTTTCTGGATCTAGATAAAAATTCATCAGCCTTTTGGGAAGGGAAAGGGCATAAGGGTTAATAGTACAGCACCATCACAAGCTGCTAGATGACTGGTCTGCCTGACATGATAGAAGTCTCATGGGAATGTTGCTTTTGTGAGATTTTTGTTATTTTCTTGGACCAGTCTGCAAGAGAAGGGCTAATCTGATGCATTTTCAGGCACATATTCTCAGATGAGAAGATGTAGAAATGGTTTATTTTAGATCCATCCAACAACCAGAGTACACAGACCAATTTTGAATGCAAGGATTCACATGAAATTCCTCAAAGGCCTTACCAAAATTTAACCCAAGAGTCTCAAGTGAAGTTTTGACTTTCTATCTGCTGATTATCTTTCTAATTATTTGTAAATAAAAATGACTGATTTCTGATCCAAGATTTACTGAAGATGTAACAGCTTGGCATTTGAGCATCAGTGACTTTGCTTCACCAAATTTTCCCATCCGCTCCCTTAACTAGAAGTTAGTTCCCATCACACAGCTCCAGGGCCAGTTCTGCATCATGAAGGGCCAACAGGCAGCATGAAGGGACGATGGGAAAAATGCAGCAAAATAGTCACATGTTATTTGTTAACTGACTGCAGGTCTATGTGGCTCAGAGAGTAAACCTGTCAGGCAAGCCCCTCTGCATATCGTATTATCAATACTGTAGTATCATGCAGTATATCATGGGTTGCCTCCAAGGCAGCTAGGCAACTGAACCCCCAAACAACCTAAAATCATTTGCAGGCTTTGTACCTCCATTCTCTATAACTCAACAGGCTCTAATTTGTTTCCAGACTGCCTTAAAAACCTCTACACATAGTCATGACCTCAAATACTTCCGCTCCAGACTGAGCTGAGAGAGGATTGTTCCTTAGGATTCTAGCACTTGTTAATGCTCTTAAAGAGATTACTTAAATCTCCTAAACAAGTACCGGACTAGATTTCAAATTCAACATGGGTGCTAAAATGACCTTCCTGAAAAACTCAGCATGACATAACCTCAGAAATTGGAGAGAGAAGCCTTGGATATAATTTTGACTCGGTAGGTACTATCATGGTAAGTTATTGGACTGCTCTGCATCTCTGTTCCCCTATCTCTAATATTCTTGCAATGTTCCTTGAGAACCAATGCAAAAAACGTCAGATCTTCATGAAAGGGACAATATACTAATAAAGTAATTGAGGCTTTCTTTTACTAAAGCTTACTGCTTTTTCCATTTCTCATATTTGAACTATCTGGTTCATTTCGGTGTCAGCACAAGGCCAGTTTGTGCAGCATCCCAACTCCTGTGTTAATCAAAGCGCTATTGTTCAGAAGTGGATTTAGTTTAGTGCTGCAGTGCAGGTGCCTGGGCACTCTGGCACACCCCAGGGTTCACCACAGAACCACCTCCTCTGCCTGGCATCTTTGGGTGGTTTCCCCACTGTGCAGCTAATAGAGTTATTTATATCCTGTGTCTATCTGTGCAGCTTTCTTCATGTCTCACCCTGAACAGACATCTGTGGGGTTTGGCCATGTGACAGACATTATCTTAAGAACTAGGAATGGCTCAGTGAGGTTAGTTTTAAGTGGTTTTGTCATTGTGTTTTGGCCAGGAATGAAGCCCAGAAATTTCATCTGTGATGAGCATTTCACAAGGGGAGATCATTAAGTCAAAACTGTATCATTTTCAACCTACATCTCTTCTGTTGTTTTGCTGTTACTGTTCTTCTATAACCCCAGCAGATTTCTAGCATCTGTAATGGAAACAATTTCAAATCCAATAAGAATTCACAGACTACTTTAAAACAATAATAATTCCTTGGAGGGCAAAGTCCATCATGACTTACATCTATTTTCAAATCTCTCCGCCCAAATTTCAGTTTAATGTACTCATTAGCTAATTCTAATTTTCCAGTACTGTGCTTACAATATTTAACCAACTATCATTCATGTGGAAACACATTAAAATTCTGAAACAATCTGGAACTTATGGCTTCAAAATTGTCAGCTTTACTTCACAACCATCAAACTCTAATGGTGGGTCTGCCCTCCTATCCTCAAATAATGTATTAGTATTTTTCACCTGTTGCCCTCTTGAGCACTGTGCTCCATTTCTCTCTCACTGTTGTACATTATGGCAAAATTATCCTACCTCCTTCAAAAGTATCCTACTAAACTTCAAGTTTACCTGATGCAGAAATATAGCCTTTTCCTAAACATTTCTTCATATGCTATTATTTAGTTTTCCTTTGGTTTTAAATAATTGAATGAATGTTTATAACAAATGTTGACACTATGATGTGCTACACATAGAAAAAACAAGTAATTGTACTATGGCAAAATATTAGCAATAGTGCTCTCTGTTCATGGCAACCAGAACTGAGGAGCTGTTATACACTCTTGACTTCTGACAAAGAGGAAGAGCAATCTGATCTTGCTCTGATAACAAGGGCTGCTATTTGAACAGGCACATCCAAAGACAACACCCCAATCACACCACTCCTGGTTCCCCTGTCCCAGATGGAGCAGGGACAGGTCTGCACAGGAAAACAGGGAACACTATGCAGTAGGGGCATGGCAGATCCAACCCTCTTTGATCCCAGCTGGGCTCCCAGGGATAAAAGTATCCATAGGGACTCCAGGCTGAGGCTGAAAGGGCTTCTCTGGATGAGGCAGCTGGAAGTTGCTTTGTACTCAGCAGTGCTGGCTCCCTTCCCTCCACAGCTGTCTCCTCTGCTCCCTTCAGGGGGTTGTATTCCTGTGAGCTAATTTAAGGAGAAAAGCCTTTTTAATCCAGTATCTTACAGCCTGAAAGTAAGGATATTTTTCATTTTGAATAAAATATGACTATTAAGCTCTTTAGAGAAAGTTGGAGACTTTGTCCTCCAACATCCCTCCAAAGTACTTAGCCTGCTGCTAGTTTTAGAGGTGTAAATACTATAAATAATGTAATACAGATAGGATCTCAGAGATCTGTTTTGTTTGGAATAGGCTCACAAAGTATATCTGTATGTTGTGATAGAAAAGGCTCAGGTATGAGGAGAACTTCCCCAGAAGTCAGTGCTGAGCCTTGCTCTAGAAGAGCTTAGGGTCAAAAACCTATTTTGATTTAGTTTTCCTTATAATTCATGAAGCTCTTTCTTGTTTTGCTTCCACTGGTAAAAAAAAGGACACCCTACCCAAGGAACAATAAAGTTTAGCATATCGAGCACTCATTTGAGAAACAGACAAGAGCTGGTTAGTCCTGCAAGATAACTGTATGTAGTAGTTCAAGGCAGAAAGCGAGAATGAATTCCCTAACCAGCTGAAGGCAAACAGGTAAAAAAGACTTTAGAAAGAAAAATTCTTGTAGAAAAGAATATATTATTAACTAAAAAAGTAGTTTAACATAATAGTAGTGTTCTCATACCACTGAGCACATCTAATACCAACTCTGCAATCTAATAAGATCTCTGCAAATGTGGAGTAGTTCAACCTGAAGTGCACTCATTGGAGGCTGAGGCCAATGTCCGTTAAGTACAATATAAATACTTCAGCAGCTTCAATACAATCTGGATCAGGCCTACATTGAGTTTGGATTGTCAGTGGCTGTTATTGTCTCTGCAGAATATTCCGCTCAAACTCACCATGGTGATTAAAGTAACATCTAATTTCCACAACAATACAAGCAGATTCTCAATGCCCACTGCTGTTGAATATGGAGTGCAGTAGGCACTGCTGTGTTTGTGTCAGAGCTGTTTCCTACACTAAACAAAAACCAGACTAGCCCAGAAAAATTTGAAGTGGGTGGGTGACAAATATCAGACCTTCTCAAATGAGGCATAATCAATAGGTAGACCCCAAACCAGAATACTAGGCTTATCCTCTGAAAGATTTATGAATTGTCAACAAGAGACATGCTGCCCATCTTGCAATGATTATACCATTGTGTTGCCAGCCATTGTATTTCTAATTTCACTAATGGCCAGTTCATTGTAGTTCAGCTATTTCTTTATTGCACACATCAGCAGGAAATGATCAGCTTCATTACCCATAGCTCCTAAAGGCTCCATGCCATAATCTACATGGAATTGTGCAAGCTTCAATATATATGGAAAAGGCGGGCCATGCAATGGTATTTTATACAACACAACTGCTGTGCACTCAACTATGTCAGTCTATCACTTTTTGCAGGCTCCAGCAATGCCTCCCAGTTGAGTGTTCCATTAACTTTTTCACCTCTTATTTCTTAAAAAGCCCAGAAGTAATCTTAATCCCCCTTATCTTGGTATGGTATTATCTCACTATGTTCCTTGTGGTTTCACACAGAGATTTTGTGGACCTATATTTTTTTCACTTAGACCAAAATGAAAGTTTTATTTTGTGCCTGATTATAATTCAGATCAGTTTAGAGGAAGGTTTGTTTTACGTCCTTAAGAGAGGGGAGCATCTCTCATTTGAGATGGGAGATTGACTCCCATTAGATCCTCCCTTTACATTAGTTTCTTGGAGGAGCCCAGGATGATCCATACACCTTCTCTGATGGAAGCAGCAATTAACCCAACCCTGTTAACTCTGGAAAGAGTCCCATCACAATGTCAGCGTCTTCTTCCCTGTTGAACTGAGTGTGTTTGTAAAGAAAAAAGGAGGTGTAAGTTGGCAACTGCTTAAATACAACTGGCCAGGAAGAAAGGGTACAAAACCCACTTATTTTAGCAAGTGTTTGAAGTAATGTTATGGATCATACTTTTGTAATAGCTTTCTGTAATATTAAAGTCACTACAGAGCTTTCAAGTTTGAAGCATACCTCCCAGTCTATTGCTTCAGAAAGCAAAGTCCAAAAGCTATTGATCTATTTATATAGATAAACACCCAACAGAGTTATCAAAATCAATGCAAACACTCAGAAAATGATTTCAATATAAATAATAATAAATACGTTAAGACCCAGGAAATAGAAGTGTACAATTTAAAACTAATTGAAATGCTGACCTGAAGAATAGCTGTTTATCTGAAAAGGCAATTCCGAGAAAGTGAAAGTGAGTGCAAAAAGTAAGTGCATAATTTCAGAGATGGCAGACAAGAGAACAGACAAACAATATCCAACTGAGAGGAGATAGGTAAGGGCTAGAAAGCACTGAAGCAACATTGGATTTCTTTCAGTTTTTGTTTTATATTTGAATTTAAATTTTTTTTGATAAATAAGCACTCAGCCAAGGGAAGTGTAAAGGTGCAGCATGGTTATCTGCATACATGTGTTTTCCATGGCTGGGCAGCCTAATTTTACAGCAATGTTCTTGTTTGGGGTTCAAGAGAAGTTTTGATATGAACCCTAGTTTTTTTTTTTTGCTGAGACATTTTTTATCTGCATTGGTTACCTTCAGGTTTGCCAGGGGATGGGACAGCTGTCAGCACCAATCTTTCGAAGTACTCATCAGCCAGTTAATCGGTTCAGGATTTAGGCTGATGACTATATGATGGGCTTTAGGGTCGTGCCTATCCTACTCTGTAGTGTGGAAAGCCTATCTTGAACACATTATTTATAAATTTCTTTGAGGCTTGATGAAATACAGGAGCTCCAGCTGCTCAGTGCTGGGTACAGCAGTAAAGAAAGTCAGGTCTGACCCTGGACAACTCGCAAATTGCCTTAGTTTCATTTCAGATGTGGTCCAGACAAAAATGTAACAGCAGGTTAAGACCAAGTGCTGTCTCACCCAGTTCAGTGCATCTTACCCCCCAAAGTAAATCCCACTTGTGAACAGCCATGTTTTACTTGGCTTTAAATGAATAATGGCAACGGCCAGTATTCTGGGGAGAAAAGGCCACAAGACGTACGATTCCATCTCATCCACTTTAGTGTGCATGAACATATTAAGAGCTTGCAAAGAATCCCAGAACTTATCAGCTGAAAAAAATTGGTTCAGCCTGGAAGGCTGAGTCCTTCAGAGAAGTTCATAAGGTTTTGCCAGCAAGATTTAAACTTTTCATAAAATAAGAAAACAGGCTCCATTGCAGTCCCAATGCAGTAAACCAGACATATATCTTGTGCACTGTTTCTGTGAAAATCTGATGTAAATAAGCATTGTTTGTACTTCAGTTGGCTCATGCCAGAAATCAGATGCCTCCTTCTCTGCATAGGCAGCCTGAGCACACTGGGAATATGAGCAAGCAGGAGCTAGCACCAGCATTAACTTCATAGCAACTTGATACAGCCATGCAGAGACAGACAAAGCCAAGTATCTGTTGTGACTGCAGAGGTCACAGGTCAGTTGCTTTGCTGGCACAATTAATACAGCATTGCTGAAGCCAACAGAGCTGCCTAGAAGGATGCCAAACCTGACAGTAATTGACGAGAGAAGAGATCCAGGTGATGGTGAGAAAGAAGATAATGGGAGAAGACAGAAAATACCAGACAAATAGGAAGGAGAGGAAGATCAGGTTATTGAGGACAGTATTTAAAAGAAAGGGGGGACAAAGTACTTTGACAGAGAACATAATTGAATTGTGGAGCTTCTTGGCAGAAGACACAGTGAATGTGACACTGGGAGATGGCCTGGGACAGAGGTTAGACCAGCTCTGAAACCTGCCAACCAAAGGATACCAGGAGGGTGTGTGAAACCCCACAAGATGGTCACAGCACCCCTCACAGCTTAGTGCAGGGCCATCCACACCTGCTGTTCCTCACATCCATCCCAAACACCCATCAGAGGATGCCTGGCACTGAATGGGACAGACCTAGGATTTCACAGAATCACAGAATCACAGAATCACCGGGTTGGAAGAGACCCACTGGATCATCGAGTCCGACCACTCCCACAAAACACTAAACCATGTCCCTCAGGACCTCGTCCACCCGCAACTTAAACACCTCCAGGGAAGGCGAATCAACCACCTCCCTAGGCAGCATATTCCAGTGCCTAATGACCCTTTCCGTAAAAAACTTCCTCCTAATCTCTAACCTAAACCTCCCCTGGCGGAGCTTGAGGCCATTCCCCCTTGTCCTGTCCCCTGACACCTGGGAGAAGAGGCCAGCTCCCTCCTCTCTACAACCTCCCTTCAGGTATTTGTAGAGAGCAATGAGGTCTCCCCTCAGCCTCCTCTTCTCCAGGCTAAACAGCCCCAGCTCTCTCAGCCGCTCCTCATAAGGCCTGTTCTCGAGCCCCTTCACCAGTTTCGTTGCTCTTCTCTGGACACTCTCCAGAGCGTCAACATCCTTCTTGTGCTGAGGGGCCCAGAACTGCACACAGTATTCAAGGAGCGGTCTCACCAGTGCCGAGTACAGAGGGAGAATAACCTCCCTGGACCTGCTGGTCACACCGTTTCTGATACAAGCCAGGATGCCATTGGCCTTCTTGGCCACCTGGGCACACTGCTGGCTCATGTTCAGCCGGCTGTCGACCAACACCCCCAGGTCCCTCTCCTCCTGGCAGCTCTCCAAACAGACCTCACCCAGTCTGTAGCTCTGCATAGGGTTGTTGTGCCCCAGGTGCAGGACTCGGCATTTGGCTGTGTTAAACCTCATGCCATTGGACTCTGCCCAGCGGTCCAGTCTGTCCAGATCCCTTTGCAGGGCCTTCCTACCCTCCAGCAGATCGACACTTCCACCCAGCTTAGTGTCATCTGCAAACTTGCTAAGGGTGCACTCAATGCCTTCATCCAGGTCATTGATGAACACATTGAACAGGGCTGGACCCAGCACTGAGCCCTGGGGGACCCCACTTGTCACTGGCCTCCAGCTGGATTTAACTTCACCCAGCACCACTGTTCCTTAAGTACCTTCCAGGGAGGGATGCAGAGGACAAGTCCCAGACTGATGTAACTGAGCTGTACTGAAATCAAACGTGACATCAGGATGCAGCTAAGGGACTGCTGAACTCAGTGCTGGAGGGTGTGGAACACCACTGAGTTTCACACACGATGCAAAGGATACTGAGGGGAAGAGAGAGAGACACATTAAGGGCTTAAAAAGCATTTTGATGTAGAAAATTGACATATTGTCAAAAAGTCAACCAGAAGCCAAGATTTGGCCTGATCTGCTCTTATTTAACCTTCAGTGTGAGATCAGGTCTCACCCTTTCTATTCTTGGTAACAGCTGATGAATGCAGTGTAACAAGGTATTAATAAACATCTGCCCAGCTCTTAGATTAATTTTGGGAAGAATTAATGGAGGTCTTAGCATGTTCATATTTTCTAATTATAGCAGATGACTTTATTTATAGAAATAATAGGGTGAATGGAAATTGTCACTGACACCATGTCAATATATGTAATAAAATCCAATCATTTAATTGCATTACATTTGGCTAAGGAGTCATATCAATAAAGGGCCCTCTTTAGAGCAGTTCAGTAGTCAGTATTTGTTATGTATTTCATGTTAGAAAGCTATTAAGATTAATGTTTCTTTCAATGAATCATTGGGAAAATAAACTATCTCTGACAGACCTATTCCTGTGCCTCTGACCCCAAGAGAGATGATGACATGTGGAATCAAGACTCCATAACTTATAAAGTTATAAAGTAGGTATGTTTATTCAGCGCTGAGACGCATGGGAGAATCATTTCTCCAAAACAACATGCATGCTCATCATGGCAACTCATCTTGGCTTTATACAGTGAACTGATACATATTCTAAAAACACCTATACATATGCATAAACTTTGCTCGTTTCTTATTATAATGAGTTTGAGAAGAGACCTCTTCCTGTTTTCTGCCTGTGAAAGATTTTCCCAGGGATGGGGGCAGTGGTCTTAACTTCCTTCTGCATCCGTGCTCTCAGGAATCCAGTTGTCCTTATCAATGGTGTTTCCACTCTTATCACAGGTCCAGATGACTTGTCCTGCTTATCAGAAATCTCTTAACAACAGGCCCCCTTCCTACATAAATCTTATAGAAATATGTTGTTTTAGCTAAACAATTGTCATACTATGTATTCTTTAAGTATGAGCAGTTTCTATTCCAGTATCCTTCAAGTGTCAGTTGCTTCGGCTAAGTTATTACTATTTTGTTTACCCTTAAGTGTTAGTGCTTATCTCAAGCTGCTAAACAATGGCTATCCTGTTAGTACTTACCCGAGCTCCAAATCAATGAGGCTGGGGCAAAGCTTCCCATCAGGAGACCAGCTCTTGTGTAGCATCTGGAAAGGATGCTCCTTTCTGGGCATCCTTTGCTTCCAGTACCAAAGCATTCAAAGTAATATATAAACGCCCAGACTGAAGCATGTGCTATATTTCTGTTGTCACTGCCCATGGCTCAGCCGGCTCAAATATCAACTCTGCTTCATACAGTGCCCTCTTTACCACAATAAAGTATCACCAGTGCTTCTGTGGGAACAATATTGTACTATACCACTGAGATAAATAAAGCATAATTCTAAACTTTGATGTGTTTACGCCTCCTAAGAGAAGGGGGAAAGGCCTATAAAACTCCCGCTAAAGAAGACATTGGTGTTTGGATTGTTTGTAGATTGTTAGGTAAACCCTAAAGCCAGTTTTTATTTGGAGTTGCTGGCATTGGTTTAAGAGAGCTGCTGGGGTTTCAGCAGGTTTTGAATTGAATGTGGCTGTTTCTCAAGGTTTTAAAATATATTTAATAATGTTCAAATCAGGCAGGCAGCTAGAAAAGTTTGGATCTTTTCTCCCAGAAAGCAGGGGAAAATAAAATAAAGCCATAATTACGGTGACAGATGGTCTGTTACACACAGAGCATTGCTAGTAATTTTACTCCTTGCATGCTGAAGAGATCTGGGGTGATGCTGAAAAGCCAAGAAAGTCCTCTGATTCACTCCCATTCTTCCAAACTCTGTTTCCTAATCCATTCTGATCTTCCAAAGCTATAAGTCAGAATTAATGAAAACAGAGCAAGGAAAAGATACAATTTCTATTAATTATAGAAGCAGGTTTGTGCAATAAATAGAATTCATATTCCTACCGTGCTGCCTAAGTACCTATAATTCAGCTACTGCATTCACAATTGCAACATATTCTTCACATTGTTTTACAAATTAGCGAACCTGAAATCAGCAGCCATGTACACTGTGTTGACATTTAGTTTAACTACAGGGGACCTAATCTGTCAAAATCCACGGGTGGTCTTCCAGTACTGCTTTTCACCGCAGTTAAGTTACAGCTTCCATATTAAGTACTCCTAGATCAGCTCCGTGTTTTCAATTGAACTGAAAATACAGATAGTTTAGCAATATTGTCAGTTACTTATTGCAATTTATTATTGCTCAGTGGCCAATGCCCAATACTTGCATACCCCACAGGAATTTCTTTTGTGCATCAAAACCTGCAGAAACAGGACTGGGAGTGTTGCCTTCTCCTGTCAGTCCTTCCTCTCCCACCACCTCAACACCAGTGTTGGTGTCCTGCAGTAAGACTGACAGTAGCAATGGATCGGATGAGCATCTTCTGTAACCCTATGGGCACCTTCACATCAGACCAAGCCTGGAACTAGAAAACCCCCAGAAGGAACTGGCTGCTAAAAGCACTGTTGAGCCACTAGCAGTGAAGGAAGGGAAAGCTTTCAAAATGGTGGTGGAAGAAAAGTAAAATTCCTAGGGGCATAAAGGGAAGCTGGAAATGTGGAAAGTGATAGTCATTCCAGCTTTCCCACCTTCCAGGTTAAATAAACTTTGTTCTTCTCCGCGCCTGAGTGAAAGGAAGCAAATTACCAGTTCCCAGATGGCAAATACATTTGACAGCAGGGTTCCTGCCACAAGCTTAGAATTTAGTACCAGCAAATTGGTCTAACTGTGGGGCATTCTGGCAACAGAAAGTGTCCAGTAGCCACATTTTCCCTTAACCATAAAGTGTCAATAGACCACTTTTTATGACAACATGGCAGCAAATTACTCCACCAGGATAAAGAAAAAAAAAAAAGAAAAGGCACTTCTCTGGGCTATAGTGCAAAAGGTTGGGGTTTTTAATCCACTGCTCACAGTGTTGCTGCTGTTACATTATAAGCATCTGACTAAGGCATTTGAGTGGAAAGGTGATAGAATGTTTGACTTTGATTGACTATTGCTTTGAATTTCCATTGTGGCAAAAGGTAAATATAAATACAAGCAGCATGAAGAAATATAAAATCTACTATTGGACCAAAAGTTCTATATTATTTTTTAAATCTTTACAGATACTGAAGAATCTCTTTTTTGGCTTCTGTGAAGGTCAACATTCAGTGTTTGAGGATTCTTTCAGCAGGGATTATATCTAGATACTGAACTTCCTGCCAGTTTAAGGAGAACATTTGTTCAATTACATCCAACATTAGTCCAGCTGTTAAGATTCCCCAAGGGACCACAGCAAAGTAAAGAAGTGCCAGGAGGTTCTGTGCATTGCCCTACTCCTTCACTCACTTCTGCATTCAGCTCCTGACCTCACTGATGTAAATAAGAAGAGAATGAAGTACTTGGTCTCTTCTGAAGTACATATCAAAGAGCATTGAAATGATAGATTTCATTAAGCTTATGCATCAGATTTAAAAGAAGAAAAAAGAAAGCTGAGCTGAGGGGAATTTGTGACATGATTTCCAGTGTAAGGAAGAGGAGCAGGTGAGGGTGTAAGTTAAATTTTATTCTGTATGGAAAAAAAAATGTAATCCATATTACAGCAGCCTCTGATGGTATTTTATGTAATTGAATTACCATTATCAACTTAATATGGGAGAAAAGCCCTTTGAACACAATAGGAGGAAAACTACTAGCTCTTATTTATCTGCTACACTGTATTACAGTGAAGGACACACACATGTTACAACAGGAACAGCACTTTACCTAGTATCTTCATAAGTTTTCTTACATATGTTGCTTAAATCAATCTAAATAAATTTAAGAATTCATATACCAAATTTTAGTAGCAGAATAAGGTCTTGAGAGTATTCACAAATGAAATGTTTTTTTGTTTAGGATTACCTTAGCAGCCACCTCAGTTACGAGCTAGCCCATAAAGCACCTGGATAATGAGACACACTCACTGTATCCCACAGGAGGTGAAAATGATCTTCAGGATTAAAAGGTCAATGTGAAATCACAGCTTTTCTGCATTTTGATTCAAATATAATTCACATGATTACTAGGCTTGGAGAATTCTTAGGAAATATGGGGCAGGAAGACAAAGTAGAGAATACAGACATAACCAACATGTTTTGATTTTCAACATCTATTTCCTTGTTTCATTAATGAAAGTATAAAATGCTCAGTAAAACCCTTTTGTTGTTGGGAGGAAGGTGGGTGGGGGCTGGCCAAATGACGGACACTTAATAGAAAAAACTAAAGAAGATAGTCTGGTGCAGGCTGTTTCTGTGATAATTATTTGAACAAACCCCATCTGTGTGGCACTCAAGGACAGAAGCAAGCTCTTGCTCTTGGGGTAGGCCCCTAGCATGTCTTCAACGCATGTTTTAGCAGCCAGACCCTGCTTTTAATCTCCTGTGTGACATTTAGCATGTTAGGACAGTGAATTTTGTCCTGATCCTGATAGCTTCTGTCATTCAGCAACTGTTGAATGGCAGCTGGCCAGCATCACCAGCACAGCCCTGTTGCCCAGAGCAAAGTACAAGGATAATCGATCCAAATGAGATGCCACAGGTCACTCCAGCTTTGGGAGAGTTCCAAGCACAGAGATGGGGTGTTTGTCTGACTGTCACATATTCACAATGATGAGTTTTGTGCCAACATTAGATGAACAGCGTCCCATTTTGTGAAGTCCTTTGTATTGCAAGTACTGATCCCCAACAAAGCAGCTAGCTTCATTCGAGTCTGTGAAAGGGGACATAGATGGCATTTCCCTTTGATTGAGAGAGCTTTTCTTTTTTTTTTCTGATAAAAGGTACAATATGTGCGGGCATCACATGGACCCATGGTGCATCCTGGATGCCATCACTAAGGAGTTGTGGGAGATGGGAGGGAAACCACCCACCCACTTTAAGGTTCCCATCCACAGCCTTGCAATTGAGGATCAGGAAGCAGGATCGCTGCTAAAATAATGGGATTTGCAGGGTTTAGGTACCTGAGCTAGGAACTCTCCTAGAGCTGCAGCCTGCCCTTGTCACCAAAAGCTGGACCACTGGGCAGTGATGTTGTCAAGTGAATCTGTCTGTGTAGGAGAAGCTGTTCAGTGCCAGACCTCTGAGTGTCTTTGCTAGAAAGGCAATTCTTTCTGGCTGTTTTGCACTTGAACTTCTGTATGGAGATGGCTATCTTCCACAAGCTACTACAAAATTACTTCCCACAAATGACCCAGCAACTGAAAATCTATTCTTGCATTCTGACAGTTTCAGTGTGTTGCCAGTGCAGTTTTGTTCCAGTTTTGCTGCCACCAGTTCTTTAAGGCAGTCTTGCCCAACAATGTTGAAAAGAAAACCATTCACTGTGCCCTGAGGTAAATGAAGTGTGGAAGTCCTGTTATCACTGACAGAAGTTTTGCCTCTAATTCCCCATCTGCTTTTCTGAATGTTAATGTAGAGTACTGGCATATAAGCTTGAATAATGAATAGAAATTCCAAAGAGAAAGCAACAAAACATTAGTCAAATAGGCTGGTGGTGTCTGCAGAAATGTGGTGTGGGCACTCATATTTCAAGAAAGGGAAATTATAAGACAAAATAATGTTGCTATGTTTGGTTGATAGAAGGAAAATGCTAGCACAGAATAGGACAAAGTAATCGGTCAAAATGAGATTTACTCTTTTTTTGATCTGTAATCCATATGGGATTCTGCATATCTCCTCCTTCCTGTTCTTACTGTTATTTTTGTTTAGAAGCTGAATAAAACCACATATGAGGCAAAAAATCTGAGAAGAGAGTACTAACATGATGCATAGCATTAACTTGTTCATTTTGGAAATACCCATTTATCTTAGTTAAATGAAAGTTTAGCCCAAGTACTAAGCCAAGTAATCATGATTAGGGAGAGAAAAAAGACATTCACCTCCTTAGAAACTCAATACTCTTTAGCAGTAATAGCACTGCAGTGACATCGTTCAAAGCTGGATGCTTGCTGTAACTAATATAGATTATTGCCATATGAAGAATGGAAGTGTCTGTGGCTACTCCCATCATTGTTTTCATCTCTAGACCAGTTTTGAGACCAAAATACATTGGGTTTTTGTTTTGTGGACATGGCTGTTTCACTGTTCAGACTGCTATGCTGGCCACAGAGGACTGTAGAGATTTTGTTGTTGTTGTTGTTATTTATTACCTTATTCCAGTTTAAAGCCATTAACCTTTGTCCTATCAACACATGTCCTTGTGAAAATTCCCTCTCCAATTTTCTTGAAGGCCCTATTTAGGTACTGGAAGGCTGACGTCCCCCTCCTTGGTCTCACTCCAACAGACCAATGTCCTTCTTATGTCAGCGGCCCAAGAGTCAAACACAGTATTCCATGTGGGGTCTTACAGGAGTGGAGTAGAGAGCTTATGCTACAAAATTTGCCCTTTTGTAACAAGACAAAGAGTAAGGATGCCCAGGAGATCCTCGCTGGGTGTTTGCTTTTACTGCAGAGGTGCTTATTTCACAGGTCTGTGCTTCAGTCATATCAGTAGGTTGGGGCTATGATATCTGTCCTTCTGCATCAAGCCCATTACTTAGGTTTGAGGGAGGCAATTAATCTCTACCGAGTGTCTGTCATAACCAGATTTCTGAGCTGATGTGTTCAGTACTATTTACAGCTTGTCTGTAGACACCTCTCTGCATTCAGAGATCCTCCGTCAGATCTAAGAGACTGATCATGAGGGAAGTATGACTACAGGACAGCTGGAAATTTGAATTTCTTCCTCCCTTCTGATGATCTCAGACATTTAGGTCTCAACTAACTCTTCCTTGCATATGCCATCAGGTTTAATACAACATCATTCATTGACAGCAAGGGTAAAATAACTTCCTTAAGCTGCCAGGTCACAGTGGCATGGCTGATCCCTCAGTCATAGAATCATAGAATCACCAGGTTGGAAAAGACCTCTTGGATCATCTAGTCCAGCCATTCCTGTCTGCCACTAAACCATCTCCCTGAGCAACTCATCTACCCATCTTTTAAATGCCTCCAGGGATTGTGACTCAACCACCTCCCTGGGCAGCCTGTTCCAGTGCCCAATTACCCTTTCTGTGAAAACGTTCTTTCTGATAACCAGTCTGAATGTCCCCTGACCCTCTTGCCTGGCCACTGTTTTGTATCAGCTCTTTTGCTAACTTACCTGCACGACCCAGTGCAGAAGCAGGTGCCTGCAACGGCAAAGTAGCTGTACACCAATACCCACATCAGAAAGCCAACCTGCCCAGCAGGGAAGCAGTGCAGGCCGATAGACTTGAGCATTGGTTTGAAGCAGGGATGAAGGTAGTGAAGAGCTTGTGCAAATCAACTCCTTGCTCTGGGCATCAAAGTCACAGCCACACATTTGCAGTAATAGCAGACATTGCTGGGTAATGGTCTTTAGTAAGATGTGATATGTGAAACCTCAGCAGTAGTTGAGTATTCCTGCTGACTGTCCACCCATTAGCAGTGAATGCATTTGGACAGCTGCAGTCTGCTAGATCCTCCTAAAATATAGCAAGGAGACTAAATGAAGACTCTTGTATTTTTCCACAGAAAATAAAGTCAAACAACAGCTAAAATTGAGGAGGGAAGAGGGGAAAAGGGAGCAGAGAAGGCAAACCAAAAGCAACAAAAGACTTGTATTTATTTTTTAATCCCATCTATTTTAGTGTCTGTGATGAGCACTGTAACTAAAGGAACCTAACTGAATTAGAATTTCAATATGTCCTGAGCAGATTGGAGCTGTTTCCATTCATAAGCAGCACGTCCCAGCTGTAATTGCCTGCTTGCTTATCCACACAAGTCTTTACAGCTAATCCAAATGTGGACTCAAAAATAAATAGTGCCGGAGCATTCACTTCCCGCTGGGCAGTCATTTTAGCTCGCCTCTGCCTTTGCTTTGTTCCGGCTGGTGCTCTCGATGGCACAGGGACTGACTCAAAGGAGATAAAAGAAGATTGACCCGCTCAAGGAATTAAGTGGAAGAAAAAACACTCCTGCTGTATCTGCCCTGCCTGTTTGTGCTTTTCCTTAGGGAGCTGCTTTGCATCTGTTTATCTTTCTCTGCCCTCACCTCTCTCCCCAGCCACATCACTTGTGTGATCTGCTTCTCTTTTGTGGCTCCCCTAAGAGCTGCTGATGCCCTCAATGTCCACAGCAGTACATCACCCTTCCCCTCCCTGTACTCCCACCCACAAACACACCACCAGGATTTTAACGCTGCTTTTCTGAAATGAAACACTCTCATCAGGGATATTTAAAAGCCTTGTACTTCTCAGATTAGGTCTTCTCTGGAGAGGTGTAAAGCTGAACAAAGCTGGAGCTGGATGAAGATGTCCCTGCAGATGGGACTTAGTGCTGCTCAAAGCAGGGCTCTGCTTTTGCTCTTTCACATGGAAATCCCTATGTGTCTTTGCTCTACTCCTTCCTCAGTGAGTGGAAGGTCATTGTCCACCACCTTTTAGGCTATTTACTCCACTACATCCACCACTGACTTCTTGGGAGACTTCCGCAGAGACTCAGCAGCCTCGATGCCTGTGTCTATCACATGTAAAATGACAATGCCCGCATTCTCATTCTTCACAGTCTGGGTTGTAAATTCCAAGGCCCTGAGATGACAGCAGTACAGGGACATATCAGAAGAGTCAGGAACTGCTTCACTTCAGCAGAGTCAGAGATGTCCAGATCCCACTATGTAACTAATTATTCTTAAAAATAGTATTTTAGTATCCAAAAAAGCTTTCTCTAAGATCTGGTCAAGAGGCTACACACAAAATCTCAGCTGGGAAGAAGGTCATCCCCTCTTGATGTCCATGAAAGAGACTGACATTAGTGTGGAGCTAGAGATGGAAACACCCACCACCCTGGGAGTAGAGCAACAATTCAATGCTGAGCCTCCACTTTGTCTCCTTTCTCTCACCCTTTGTTTCCCAGTGGGCTTGTCACATCATGATCACAAGGAACAGAGCATCTTCACTAGCACCCATGTGGCTTTAGACAGCCAGCCTGCTCCAGGGCCATAGAGGTCTTCTGGTGCAATGCAGCACCTAAGGTGATATATCCCTCTGCAATTGCAGAGAAGTGTGCTAAAATTTAAAGGGGAACATCAAGTGAGGTAGTGCAGCAGTTTCGCTGCCTTCGTTCTTACCTCTAGGATCCCTCCTTATCAGTGTAACGCTACCTGGTCTATGACAGAGCAGATCTTCCCATAAAAACTCTCTTGAGACTCTGCTGACTAAGGGCATAGAATCATAGACTTACAGAATCACAGAAGAACCAGGTTGGAAGAGACCCACCAGAGTCCAACCTTTCCTATCAAACACTAAACCATGCCCCTTAACACCTTGTCCACCCATGCCTTAAACACCTCCAGGGAAGGTGACTCAACCACATCACTGGGCAGCCTGTTCCAGTGCCCAATGACCCTTTCTGTGAATTTTTTTCCCTAATGTCCAGCCTAAACCTCCTCTGGTGGAGCTTGAGGCCATTTCCTCATGTTACAGGGGGGTGACCCAGTGCTTGTCACTGCTGCACCCCCATCCCACAGGCAGCCCATTTTACAAGCAGATTGTGACTTTCTCCAAAGCCAGAGAGCAGCTGAGATTGCGAATGTACTGCTTGTCCAATGTGTCATTTGCTACATAAATTCAAATTCAACACAGAAAACTAGAAGTGTTCACAGAGTCCTGACAGGAAAAGGGGACAATTATCCTCAGCTGTTCCTCACAAACATCGATCTCCATTGACTGCAATGTGCCAAGAGAGGCACTGCCTCATGCTTGGATTGCAAACTTGCTGGCACCAAAGCATGAAGATGGTAATAAAGGCTGGCTCTGCTACCTGGAGGTGGCCTGAAAACATCCTTTGCCATGTATAATGATGGGAGTAGCACGTCCTTTGAACAGAGATGAGACAGTTGAGGCCACTGTATCAGACTGCTCTAAGGCAGCCAGAAGGTCACCAAATAAGAGAAGTTGGAACTCTCTTGTTTGCAATGGTAAATAGAAGCCCCTTTGTAGCCAGCCTAGGGACCCAGGAATTTCTGTTTCAATCAACTAAATCAGCGTAATTAAGACTAACACAATACGGCCAGGATGAGCAAAATGAGTCATCATGGGAACAGTAACATATAGGAAGAGCCACTGAGAGGGGGGAGGAAGGAAAGAAAAAGTGGAGAAGGAAGTTAAAATTTAAAAGAACAGGAAGAATAAAAACTATAAAGTCTACAGTTGTGCCATGTGGGCTCCTTATACTTGTACTAGACAGGTAGCTCTAGGAAAAGGGCAAGCCTAGGAATGAAAGGCATCATTAAAAGGCAAGACTTGAAAGAGTTTTTCAAAATACAGGAAACCAGCACTGGAGGAAAAACCATCATGAGATGGAAACCTGGAAGATCTAGAGGTTACTTTGAAATATTTAATTTTGAAGCGTGAATGTATTGCATGTCATCCTGTAGGAAAGAGGTACAAAAACGTCAGCCTGTTTTAATGTCTCTCTTACTCCTCTATATACTGGGGAGAGGGAAATAACAATCATAAATCATGATTTGATGTTAAAAGAAATTTTGCCTTTTTAAGCAAATACAAATGCTATTTTATTCCACATATAGGTAAGCTGCGTCCTTACACGATGGCTTCAGTTGTCACTGGCAGACCCAGTCCTTCTCCCATTTTGGACAGGGATCCTAGGCATGCTTGTGCCATGGGAGCCCAGAAAGACTGCCCTGGATCCAGGGTGCCACCCTCATTCAACCCAAAAGCTATATAGATAGTTCAGCTCTGAACTCTGGGGAGACTTAAGAGAAGGGCCAGAAATAGAGGTGAACTCATTAATGAGGCATCATTAGCCATCAGTCTTCCTAAACTCTTGTTTGTACATTAACATCAGATGACCATTATCCATTTTTCCCTTGCCATAATGAGGCACCCCAAATTGAAGGTCATCTGGCAATTGGATAAGTCAGTTATTAAAGCTGGAGCTCCTAAGACACTCCAACAAAAACAATTATTTACAGTGTTCTGTCCAGCATCGTGCCCATTAGCTTGCAGTACAGCAAAGTCTCGTCACAAGGCAGAAATACAGTGTTTGATATTGCTGTTGGTGCTTCACAATTTAATGTTGCTGCTGCCAGAGCATTAAATGTTCCGTAACTGGTAACTGACTTCTACTAATGCAGATGTATTTCTTTTATGAGTTAGCTTATTGCAGTTGTTCTTGGTCCATGCTTGCTATTCTGTTATGGCTGCAAACAAGTAGGATTAGAGCAAGTAGATATGTGCTTAGATGGAGACCTGCAAAGAAACCATGTATTTTGACTACACAAGAAACACTGCCCTCTGAATTGTGTCAGAACAGGGGAATTTTCTGGTTTGCATCTTCAATACTATTTTGCGAGAACTCCCTTGTTACATGTGCATTGGGGCTTTCATATTGCACCACAGCCATGGCCACAACAGGTCTCATTTGCCACCCAGTTGTGTTCCACCTCAGCCTCTCCCCAGTGCAGCTCTGCTTCTGTCAGCCCCTTCAAGTTGCCATGGGCCATAGCTGGGACTCAGACATTTCAAGCATTGGATTTAGTCCTGGGTCCAGTTCTTACATTCCTTCAATATCAGGACTAGAAAACTCCCCTGGATCATCTTTGGAATCAGACAGGACCTCCTTGGAAACTCTTCCACGTAGTGAGGCACTTGAGTGCCAGACTACCAGGCAATCAGGCTGCGCTTCACACCAGAAATTCAAGAGGCCATTTAACTTATTCTCCCACCCTTTATCATACAATTCTTCCTGCTTTCTGGCTCAGCAAAGCCATAGGAAAACAGACTATCATCAGACATAGTTATTGGTAAGACCTGTCCAACTATCCATATTGCGTAAATCCACCTCAACATGTACCACCACCAACCACTTGCTGTCTGCCTTTCATGCTTGGTTTCAACCTTTTCCTGTGGGTGATGGTGTGTGGGATCACCCCCAGAAAAGGCTCTACAGCCATGAGAGAGACTAAATATCTTACATCACTCAACAGCTGACATCTTGCCTGTCCAAGAACTGGTACTGACCATTGCGTTATAACATACAGAGAGGGAACACGTGGACTAGCAGGAAAACTTCAGGACTTACAAGGAACTGCCCTGGGGTTTAAATGAATTCTGTGGTGGGAAATAAAGATGAGGAACTGAGAGCACTTGGCAGCATGGACCGTCCAGGGAATGAGTACATTCAGACTAAGAGGTCAGTGATTGCACCTTTAGGTCAATGTTTGGCTTTTGTTGGCTTTTGATGACTCAGGGTGTCTTTTATGAGGCAAAATTAATGCAAGTGCTGCTCTTTTTACAGTGGCCACATTGTCCAGGAAATGAAATGCCATAAGAGGAGCAGAGCACATTAGTTCTGTGCCATAAATGGTTCTCCAAGGTCTCAGAAACCCTGTGATTTACATAAACATAGACAGAGGCAATTACAAATAATCACACATATAAAAAATAGCTTTCCATCTGAATATATGGTCTGCAATATCCCTCTTTGGATCTTCACAGATGTGGTGACCTAGAGGTAAGGGACATTTCATACCAATTATGACATAAACCTGAGGAAGGAAAGCTGCAGTCGAGGGTGAAAGTGAGGACAATAGAGTATGTAACATAGTTACCAAGTTACAAACTAAGGATTTTGAGATTCAAATTTACATCTTTTTTTAAGCAAACTGAAGCAAATACTGTCCCAGCATGTTTTCTTCACATTGCAGTCCTCTTGTGGGTGATTGCTGTTGAGTGGACATGTTTATATCCCTTAGAATAGGGCAGAGTAGTTCTAATCTTAAAAGAACTATCTCAAATCTTCAGCTTGCAGTGGCTGAAAACATAGAAACCTTGTCAGGTTTTCAAGTGAGATCCATAAAATTAATTAGAAGATCATGTTCATGAGAAGGATAAGGATAGAGAAAGATGGGAGGAGTAGGTCAGCCCTTAGGTAGACCCAGTGTGTCAGCAACTTCTCAGCTAGCAGAAAGTAGTGAAGTGCCCTGGACTCAGGTGTGCTTCCATTTATAAGAGATTGTATGCTTTTTACTCTGTATTTCTCTCTTGATGCATTTATTCATAAAAGACCCAAACACTCAGAATAAGGCATGTTTGGTAAAAAACAAAGCATGGCCTCCTTGTCTGTCACTGTAGCAACCACAGTGAGATACAACTGTGTTGATGCCACACTGCTTAAATAATGAAGGAGAAAGCAATGTTCCGGCAAAGTTGAGTAGAAAGCTTAGGGTCCAGCCCAGCATCCCGACTATAACAGTAAACAGCAAAAGCCACGTCAGGTACAGCAGTTTGCTGGTAACCTACACTATAGCAATTTCCCCTCCAGAGTCCTGATAGTCAAAAAGCAGCTTCATGCACCTCTTCTAAACTGTTTTTTTTAACAGATATTGTCATGACTTTATGTGCTCCATCTGTTCAAGAAATAGCACAATCCACTTTTACTCTAAATGCCAGGCTGACATCCTGCGTTAATGAGTTTCACAAGTTGATTACTTGTTGCATGATAAAAATACATTGCCAGCAGCTGACTCAGAGAGGCAATAGGCAAAATAAACACTAGTGCAACTTGTTTTCTCAGAAAAGAGAGAGGGGATAGGGAAGGAACGGGGTTCACAGGGACAGAAAGGCATGGAAGTTGCTAAATGACCTGGTGGAGCAGGACATAGTCATCGTAGGTGATAACCGTTCCAGGTTGCAAGTCCTCCAAAGGCCTTTAAAGGAGGGTCTTGAGGTGTTTGTGTTGTTACTGTTCTACTAAAGCATCTTACCTTACAGTTAACCCCCACCTAAAGGAAACACGGACTTTAGTCACTTACATCTGACCTCTGATGTGATGTCATCAGAGTAACAATTTTACACAAAAGTAGGTGTGTAATTGTGTGTTAAGTACTGATGGTTAGCTTGGATTGCCCAACTAATAAAGCAGACAGCAAATGTTATCACATATGGACTGCTCCAGGGCACTGGCACAATAAGGGAGTCTGAAATCTCTCTGACTTTGAGGGGAAGAAAAGCACTTCTTTTCCTCCTCTGGCATCCTCTCAGTGGGGCAGATCCCTCTCATGCAGCTCTCACATCAGTGGTGCTCCTACAATTTGCTCTGGAGCTTATGAACCTGCCTCCCTGGGCAGGTAGTCCTGTCCAGGTGTTCTAGTTGACTCAGACAAGCAGCAGAAGCTACTCGTCACTTCTAATCTGTGCCCAAGTTTTGTTTGATTAAGAACAGATTCTAATAGCACTCACCATCATCTTCTGATGACTCTGGGACCACTCAGACTGTGGCAGCACAGCTAGGCAGGCTTTCATGCCATGCAACTCATGTGTGACATCCTGAAGGGTGCAGTGGCAAATGTATGTGTGTGTTCCTACATATATATAACTATTTTCCAGCTTAAAGGGGCCAAGACTGGGAGAGGTCTCAGTCTTATATCCAATGTGGCCTCCAGGCCTCAGATGGTTTCCCTGAGCCCTCCTGCATTGCTTGATGCATAAACATCAGCTTGTTCAGCACGGGCTGAACAACAGTCTCTCTTGTGCTGTCTGAGGTAATGTGGGTGCAATCTTACATACCAGGGTGAAGATTAGACCCAAAGTCCTGCAACCCAAATTTCTGGCCACGATCACTCAAAAAACCCACTTCTTAGTTGGTGGCTGTATTGATTAGATCATGTTGGATGCTATTTTACCTTTTAAAAATAGTTATTTCAGAGAGGAAATGCCTCTTCTTATTCTCTACTAGTTACTTACAATGGTTGTAAGGAAAGAAAAGACTCTTTTTGGCTTTCAGAGCTGCACTGATGACCGCAAAGTCAGGGAAAGGGTTAGGAGAGATTCTCTTCTTTCTGCCTCCCTTGTTTTGGGCCATCTTCTTGACCAATTTACCATGCATGAATGCAGTACAAAAGCTTTGTTAGATGTTACTGACTGTTATTTCAAACAAGGTCCCTATCTGTAAGCCCAGACATAGCCAGTATCTGAGCATGGCAGCAACAGGGAGCAGCAGGATCCCAGTTGGGAGGAAGTGCTGGAGTCACCAGTTTGGCCACTTTTCCCAGTTTGTGAGTTTGGCCAGGATCTGTGCAAAGAGCCCCACAGAGGGGATCTGGGCTGACTCCAGATGGAAAGCCTGGTCCCTTGGCACCCATCAGCCTGTCTGCATATGAATAGATTTTGGCTCCCATCCATGTCAGTCTTCCCCTGCAGCCACCTCTACAGGATTTAAGTATTCTCCCAGGTTTACCTCTATGCAAATATTGAAATTAGCCCTTTGAATGATTATGTAGATAGTGACATTATAGACTTTTCAGGCGAGAAGCACTGAGGAATTCATGTGTCTTTTCTACTAACAGCATCAGGAGCCAGGTTTATTTTTCAGTGAGCTAAAGAATGACCCCGAGTGTATGAAAAAGTTCAGCATTAAAGCATTTGGCATCTGTAATATTTCTTTTTTATTCTTAAGCTTTTCCCTTAATGAAGTGAAAACACAAAGTATGATGCCATGAAATAATGCAAAATAAAGCTTTCACCCAGAAAGGCCCAGTTCTCAGATGCTGAGATTTTAACTGAGCCTCACTAAAACCAGGAGCAGATTAGGAGAAGCTATGAGGGGAGCTGCAGCCTTCCTAGCAGGTCTAGCCTATACTTTCAGACTCAGAATGAAGCAACATCTGAAAAGATGGTTGTTCATTTTCAGTAAGATTTTGGGTAACCAAAATCTGCTAGGAATAACATAAGTTAAAATTACCTTTTCTTAAAAAAACAATAGTTTTTTTCCTATAGTGCAAATGCTTTGCAGTGTGGAGCATAGCCAGCCTGATTAGCCAG
Source organism: Piaya cayana (assembly GCA_013389865.1). Taxonomy (NCBI): domain Eukaryota; kingdom Metazoa; phylum Chordata; class Aves; order Cuculiformes; family Coccyzidae; genus Piaya; species Piaya cayana. The sequence goes on from WAAB01022668.1 coordinate 140,582, forward strand.
GATCACATTTTACCAGTGGGGCTAATGAGATCTATCTTTCATCCCCACACACTGATTTGTCATCTCCATCATTTTGCATCCCACTTTGGGTTAATAAACGGTCCATCTTCAGAGCACAGGGGACACACCACAGGGGATTTGGCACACTGGATATAATGTGGTCTGCTGCATTGGACGGGCAGTGACAAAAACTATCCCTCTTCCCCTAGGTCCTTTCATCGTCCCACTGCAGCAAGCAAAACCAACACTGGGCAATCCTCTAAAATGTTTATTTGGACCAGTGGCCGGAGCTCTACATCTTACAGACATGATGAGAAAAGGTAAATGGCATCTGTGCTGATTGTCTCTTATGGGTTTTGAATCTTCAGCAGTGTGGCCTGTAGCTTCTCCTTAGTGGTGGCACTAGAGAAGCAGGAGGGTCAAAGGGTGTCAACTCTTTCCCTCTGATGCACCCCCAGCTGCTGCTCCACTGACACCAGGACCAGCAGATGAATGCCAAGCCAAAACAGAGTGAAGGGATAATGCTAGAGCCATGGCCAATGCTTTCCTTGTCCCCAGGAAATCAGCAGCACAATGTGACAGTCTCTGAGATCAGCACACATATATTGCACCTTTGAAAGCATACTAATCCTCAGCCACAAGTTTTCAGCCCCAGCTCCAACCTCTCTGAAGTGTTTATGCCTTTTGCACATGTCCTGCTTCCAGCTTTTCGCTCACACTGCTTCCACAACCCCTTTCAGACAACACACAGTGTCTTTGCTCACCCAGCCAGATCATTGTCCTGTGTAACTTTTATATATATGGATGGTGCATCCAGCTGTGAGACATATTTTCTGCTTATATGTATGTTTGTGTGAGGAAGAGGACGTGTGCAACCTATTGCACTGCGACTGGTGGTGTTGCTGGAGGGAATAGGCTGAAGGAGAGAGAGAAATAAATGGGTTACTGGATTCCCTTGGAGGTCAGGGAACTAAACAGAAAACAAGGAAAGGGAAGGGAAGAAGAGGTTTTAAGTCCACAGACAAAGGCAGCACTCAGTTGGGAATGAGAGAAGAACAATTGTCAGTAACTCTCGGACTCGTCCCTCCAGAATCAATCTCCTTTGTAGTGAGATTTGTTGGACAGCTTGTCTTGTCACAACTGGAGACATTTCCTTTTCTTTTCTTTTTTTCTGCACTTCCCTCCACTCCTGCAGTTCCCCTTGCAGTCACTATTAAATGTAACCACAAATAAATCAGACTCCAGTGAAACAAAAACAGAGGTCAGTGTATCCACAGTGCCAATTAGCAAAATACATTCCTCAGTTATTCTAATGAGACGTTATTGCTGGCATCTGCTTGGGAAAATGCACTTATGAGTTCAGGTAGCAGAACTGCCCTTGGGATATGGAGTTTCTTTGGAGAATTCGTACATTTGCTGAACTTTTTTGCAAAGGCTTCATTGGTTTTCAGTTCTTTTAGTAATCTGATTTCAAACAGATATTTTGAAGCCATAAAGGCCAATTTGGCATCAGTTTTCCATGGATTTTCAAGCTGGTTATCTAACTGCCTCATGTAGTTCTGCAAGTGTCTAACGCAGAGGGGGCAAGTGAACCTCACAAACAAATCAATATTTCAGGTGAAGTCCTTTATTAAGGGTTAACTCGCTGCTTATATAGGCTAAGCAGGCCAAAACATCAGGTAAACATTGATTGGTCACTTCTGCCCTTGCAACAAGCCTTTTTTGGCAACTGCCCATCTCACATAACATTGTTGCTAGCTTCAAAACTCCTGCCCCCATCCCCAAGTTACTTCATGAACATAACACAACAAAGTCATTCACCACTTTTGTGCCCCACCCTGCCAGGGCACTTAAAGAAACAATTAGCAACAAGTCTCCTCTTTAGCTGAATTTTCCCCAGGCTAATGTCCTTCTGCATCAAAACAGCATCATGGACAGGATGGTCCAAGGTTAGACACTTGGAGGAGATATCTGACCACACATTGGGCTGGGTGGAAGCCAGCAGGGACTTCAGCTCACATCATACCTTTCAGTGGGACTTGTGAACGTGGGCTGATCACTGTACTAAACAGGACTCTCAGATGTTCAGTCAGCTTAAACCCTAGGCAGAGCTCACCCCTGCCTGCCTGCAGAAATAGGGAGGTAGGAAGCAGTATCTCTATGCTTACACACCAGCTGTGGTAATTCCAGGTGCCTTTTCAAGCCTCTGGGTGGGTGGGTTTATTTCCGTGGTGGTCCTGTAGAGTCATACTGAAGAAATTGTTCATATATTGTGGGTGATTATTAAAATGCAGAAGGGAAAGAGAGGAAGAGAAAATGTAAACATGAGAGAACTGACTGCAGCCTCAGGACTGCAGAAGAGAGGTGTGAACACAGAGCAAGTGTTGCTGGTGGAAGAAAATCATCTGCCAGTATCCGACAGTGATTTTATCGCTTGTAAGGTCACCAGCAACTTCACTGTATCAATCAGGCAGCACATGTTCAAGAAATGACTTCCCCTAAATGACCATTTCTCAGGAATTTTATTCTTTAAACTTCAGACAGAATGATTGTGTGGAGCAGCAAACTTGTCACCTAAAATATATTATAACCACAGACTCTTGAGGGATTGCACCTTAATAACAACCTTAATAACAGGTCACTTTCTGTGGAGGAATCTGCATTCATTGTTCCCCAGTTGCCACTTTTTTATGATTCAGAAACCTAGTCAAGTAGTCATTCTTTCTCAGCTATCCATTAGGCTTTCACAACATTGTAAACATAGAAAACCAAAGCACTGGTATGTTTTGATTAGATTTGGTCCATTTGGTAAAGAAGAGGGAAGGAATTGAGTGAAAAAAACTATTCATATTGACAGGAATCCTTCCACGGTCTTTTGAAAGAGCTTAAGAGAGTTTTCCTGTTGCCATAGCTCTAATAACAAAAACTGAAGCATCTAAATACACCCTGTAAAGAAAAAATGTAAAGAAATTGGCTTCTAAGTAGAAAATTCCTCGAGCATTGGGAATCCTGCAGATTACTACAGGAGGACTTTTTGATCCTTGCAGTCAAGGTTTTCTGGTATCTGTAGGTACTTCAATGTGAGGCAATTTGAGTGACATCCACATAACAACTGTGATATCAGAGAAGTGAATGTGAATTCAAAATTACTCTGAATAATTCAGGCAAGCAGATATCCCCATCTGACAAACCCCACAACTATGCACAGTGCCAGAGGAGGCATCATCTCCCTCAGTGCCACACCATGGTCTACTTGCAAGGGAAGGAATTTGAGGGTAGGGAATTTGTGTTTAATNGAGAGTTTTCCTGTTGCCATAGCTCTAATAACAAAAACTGAAGCATCTAAATACACCCTGTAAAGAAAAAATGTAAAGAAATTGGCTTCTAAGTAGAAAAGTCCTCGAGCATTGGGAATCCTGTGTGTGCTTTGCAGTGCTCGTAGATCTACCCATTTGGAGTGAAACAAGAACTGTTGTACAGGGTCGGAAGAAGCCTTCCTTTAACCTCTCTTTCTCTACATTGCAGTACCCAGTACCCAGTTGTAAGCCTTTGGCATACCTGGCTGTTCATAACGCGTGCCAATAAATTCATTATATGCCCAGAACTGCAGAGGAGTCCTGTACCCTCAGAGCATAGAGCACATATGATGTGTGTGGCACACCTCATCCTTCACATAAACACATGCTAAAAGGTCATGACCCTCACAATGGCAAAAATCTTGGCTGCAGCAAGTATGAGCAACTCTACAGAAGACAGAATTTCTTATTATGGGCAGTAAGCTTAAATTGGCACTGCATTTCTCCTTGACTGTCTTGTCATTAGGGTGATTAATATAACCTGGGCTGCCTAATTTCATCACAGGTCCTCCTTAAACCTTCCTCTGGATATCACATAAGCAGCTGCTGACCACACTGCAGAGGGATCCTCACATTGCTGCTGTGCAGAATGATATGGAGAGGGAATTCTCTGCACTATCCCCAGCAGACATGGTCACAGCTGAGATTTCCTTTCTACCAGATGAGCCCAGATAAAGCAGCCTGTATCCTCTGAGAAATCTGGCAAAAAGAAACACAGAGATTTAGAGGGCGAGAACTTTAGTTTGGAAACAATCAGGAGAGCAAAGACCTTTTGTCCTTCAAGGCCTGCTTTCTATTAGAAGTCTTTACACATGGCATAGAGACCCTTATGGGACAGCTGGGACTTCATTAAAAACAAACAGCCCCTCTCAGTGTCGCATTTGGGGAGCTATCACAGGTAATCATAAGTATCATATGGATTCACCTAGAGGAGTAGCATCTGGAATGCAGTGAACTGTACTTAAACACACTGCAGCAGTCAGTTAACTGTGGCTGTGCAGCCCTGAGATCTCAAATCATCCAGCTAAGCACAGCACTATTCCAGCTCACCAAGCAGAAAGAGGTCCCTGGGCTGTGCCAGAAGTTCACAGGTACCTAAAATCCACCCCCATGGAGCAGAACACACACGCGTGCAGATCACCACTGCCACTCCAGCTAAAGGGATGGCAAAGCTAATCGATCAGTGGCAAAATATTCTGCACAGCATATCATGTCCCCCAAAATCAGGGCTCTTGGGGCCAAAAATATTAGCCCTGGTTATAGCAGATGTTCTCAATGTCATACAGAGCAAGTTGGTACCTTCCCAGCACAGGCATGATCTGGGAGGAAGAGGAGGAACAGTTACTCAGTGTGTCTCCCGGGCTGCGTCAGGACCGGTGCATCACGCACTGGCACGTACCAGGCCACCACATGCCTTGGCATGTGTTACCAGACTGACTGCTGGCAGGGATTCAGGAGAAAAAAAAATCCCTTGGTAAGGTTCACCAGGCTACCACTTTCCTGTTGTTCAGGGCTTTGAATAACAAACACTTGAAAAAGAGCAACCAAACAACTGCTCCAAACATGACCTCCAAGGCAGTGCTTTATTTTGCTTTATTTACCATGGCAGGTGAATGTCAGAGATCTGCTGGCAGCTAATCACCACATACCATTCTCTTTGCCAGTCACCAGATAGAGAATTTCTACAACGTACCCCTCAGTTCATCCTTTTTTTTACCTTTCGCTGCACATTTTTTGGCTCAAGGCCATTTGGAATGCATTTGTAACCATTCTCAATTAGCTATTTGTTTTTAAAATGACCATTTGTATCCCTTTTATGTCCTAGCTTCTCTGGTGACATTAGTGAGTGATCACACTGTCTCTGTTTTATATCTACACACTAACATAAGTTATGCTGTATGATTGGTTAATATGCTAGAACTGCATGACAACCTCTACTTTCCTGCCTGCTTCCATTTAGTGTTTGATAGGAATGGTTGGACTCGATGATCCAGTGGGTCTCTTCCAACCCGGTCATTCTGTGATTCTGTGATTCTGTGATTTAGGAGCAATGCAAATCCTAATAGCAGCTCTCAGAGTTAAATACAGTTTGATAAATAATAATAGAAAAGTAACATTAGATTATTACTCTGCATTATTTCTTTGAAGGCAATTGCATCTGCCAATTCACAATATTTTTTTTCTCCCAAACACCACAGAAAAAATATGACAAGCTGAATTACTATTTCATTTCCAACTCAGAAAATATTGACAAGCTTTAAAGGGCAGTTTTGAAGAGAAACTGTGGACATCTAAATATGTAAATTACAGTTGGATGAAGAAACTTTTGACACCATAAGTATTTTTCCTGGCTTTACTCATCATCTAAATACAAATTAAATTCTAGTTTCATGGATTTTATGACTAAACCTGTTTTCTCATTTCTACTGTGTTTCTATACAATTTTACATCTGTCTTAACTCTATTTCTTTGTCCCTGTTGGTGAACCTAAGTTATTTGGTTGGTCTGACACAGTGCTTTTCTCCAAGGCTGAGTGAAACTTGGTGGGTTCAGCTTAAATGAGTGGTGGCTTTGCTAGAGCCCAAAGTGATGTTGATGATGCTCACATGCCATTTTGCAGACAGTAGAAGAGGAACTTCTTCCACGTGTACTACTATGTCCATGTTATGGTGCTGCCAGGGCACAGAGGTGTGCAGTTCACATGCTTCGGGTGCTGCCTAGATGATTCAAAAGAACCGTAACAGAAAACACAGGAGATTTTGACCAGCCTCAGGTCTGTAAGTACATTTTAAACCCACAAAGTTTGAGTGTGTTTGAAATGTACTCAAATATTTCCTTCTTCACCATTGTGTCCTCATGACCCATTGAATCATCAAAGGCTTGGAGATGAAAGAAGGACTTATGGTTAGAAAATGCAAAGGATTCTCTGCTGAAGGGGGAATGGTTTGTTGTATCTTCTTTTATTTAATCCCAGAACAAATAGCTTTGGTGGATAATTTTCTGTGAGCATTTTCACTGTACTGAGTAACTGGGCTTCCAGAAAGCTATTTTACAAATAAAGTAAATAAGCTCCCAATAAAAAAACCCACAGAAATCAATCACGAAATCCCCATAGTGCTTCATGAGCTTTGAGTCACACTCAGGGCGGAAAATTACTCAAACCACTACTGTATAGGGAATAAAAAAAACAACCACATGGTCCTTTCAGATAATTTTAGTGATGACTTTCTTCAGGCTGTTTTCTACATATGGTAACATAATACCTGTTACCATATTCAGCTGAAGAAAAGACACCTCACATACCTGAACATCTTCTAGTGACCTAAACTGGCATTGACAGGTCAAATTCACCCATGGTATGATTAAACTGAGCCAATGAAGCTGTACCAAAGGAGGATTTACTGAGCTGACACAAGTGTCTAATCCTTATATTTGCTATAGGAGATTTTTATGTTTTCAGAAATTGCTGTAATTTATTTTTTAAATTGGTAAGTTTCCACCAGGTCAGAGTGAATCCAATGAAAAACGACAGCTGAAGACCCTTAAGCCTTTCTCTCCCATGAGATGGGTATGGAGGTGGAACTACCCACTCTGTAGAGGGTTCATTGATTAAGTATGAATTTCACATAAGAATGTATTATTTTCAACCTCAGAAATATTTACCAAAAAATCAGGGATCACGACCTACTGGACAAAAGGAAAACAGTCACAGCCCTAAAAGCGGGAGAAGACCGGGCCATACTCCTCGGGCTGGCCATGATGGTGTGCTCTATCATGATGTACTTTCTCCTGGGAATCACCTTGCTACGGTCTTACATGCAAAGGTAATTTTGTGATGGTTACTCTGATCTCACACACTCGGTTCCAGCTAACCTCCTGACACTTTAAATTTTGACTCCTTTTCTTAAAGATTTATAGTTTTTCCTTTGGTCAACATAGACTCAACTCTGCATTCCCTTCCCCCAGTATAAATCAGGCATAACTACAGTGAAAGCCAGTTGAACAATAGCAGCATAAGCAAGGGAAGAATTAGATCCCTGTTTGACAAAATCTTGATCCATCGGCTTTAGACTTGCCACAGTTTAACACCAGTATAATACCTGTATCAGCTGGTTGGAAATCTGTTGAATCCTGTAAGCCTCCCGTGGGCTATTGCTGCAAAGCCCAAGATCAGGAGAAAACAGCAAAAATATTTTGAAGTCCCAAGAAAGCACACTTTCAAGCGAAGAGCAAAGAATTAATTTCGGAAAGAAATCAACATGCTTTGTAGTATGTAGTTTTCCATGTTGGTTATTACTTTCATCTTAACAAGTGAAATTCTCTTGAAATATAGTAATTTGCTACAAGCAAAAGATCATCTTTCATCATTACCGCACTCCATCTAATTTTTCTGAGGCCTCCTCGGAAGAAAATTACAACAT